>PVJD01007096.1:59134-88918 GCA_004026545.1 Mormoops blainvillei | reverse complement strand
GAGAGAGAGAGAGAGAGAGAGAATAATCAAAAAGTCAAAGAAACTAGCAGAATAGATATCTGTCCAGAAAGCCAATGTTCAAATAAAAATTTTGAATGAGGCACCATGATTTATGGGATTAGTGGCAGCCCTTAAAGCCAGAATAAAAATATAGGAATCTAAAGTTAAGGAAACAAAAGAAGGAATTGGTGAAAAACAGTTTAGATGACCAGGGATCTAAAGGACAGATATGAATAACTATTATTTTTAAAATCTGTCTTTGGTGTTAGACATGCTTTGCTCAGCACATATACTTTTTACTTAGGAGGATCTTTTTATAGCTGTGTTTTATTAGCCAATTACTTAACTTGTTTGTTTCCCTAAATCTACATAAATTTTATAAGAAGTGGAGCTTCATCAGGTAAATGAATTGATAATGTTTATAGATCCATCATTTTGCCCTTCTCAACATTAGAAAGTGCCTCTGTATATCCTTTGGAAAAGAAGGATGTTAGGGCCCTGACTTATTTTTCTGTTTAGATGAGAAATATCATATCTTTGTGTAATTGGCTTTATTTTGAAACATAAATTTTTTTCAGGCCAACTTTGTTTCTCTGACCCAGTTTTTCCCTCTCATCTGTGCTTGGCTTATTTAAAATATGAAACTGGGAAGCAGGCACTTGTGGCCTCATGATGACTGTGTCACTGATTTGGTATGCGATCTTGGCCAACAAGCTTAACAGAAGAGGCACAGAAAGGTTAAGCAGGGTTCGGAGAACTGTAAATACTGACCTGCCTCATTAAGATATTGTTTAGGTCCAGTACTTTTTAGAAAAATTCCAAAGCTAAGCTAAGCAAGCAAAAAAATAAGCCCTTTTTTCTACTCCCTGTTCCTTTCTAACTCCTTGTTCTCCTTCCTTCCCATATCTGCTGATCAAGTGTGGAGTAGAGAAGGTCCCTTTTCAAGGTGTCTTCCCCTCTGGGTCTGGATTCTTGAACAGTCCAGCAGCATCTTTTGGGTACTTGGCCTGTGCAAATGGGGAGTTCTGTTTGGGAAAATATAAAAAATCTGTTTTAAATGATCTTATTTGACCTATGTAGATGTATACTGGGTATGTTAAAGGATCCAGGTTTAGTCTCAGTCCTATTCATGGCTAACAGTGTGCACGCAGGCCCCTTCCGAGAGGTCATAGTGTTACTGAAAAATGAAATGACCAGACACTGAGGGGTTAGGAGCACGAACTTCACTTACGTGCACGGGCCCAGAGGAGACAAACTCCAAATTCTGAGCCCAGAACAATAGCCCCGCATTCCCTTTATGCTGGGCTAAGTGGGGTAAGGGTCTTGGGAGGCGTGGTATAGATTTGGCACGAAAAGGGTTTACAGAGGTGAAAGAGAAGCATTTACATCATAAGTCAGGGCAATTGGCGTGAAAAGGGCTTACAGAGGTGGGAGAGAAGCATTTACATTATAAGTCAGGGCAATTAGCATTTCATCTCTGGTATCAGCCTTGACTTCCTCTACAATAGAAGGGAAGCTGGGGTCACCAACCTGCCTGGGAGAAACAAGGTTGCTCACTAGAAAGCCTAGAAGAGGACTTGGTGCTTGAAACCATCTGAGGATCATCATGACCATAAACATCAATTTATTCCTGACCCTACCAATAAAATGAGCATTAAATTACTTGTCTCTTATGTAGCTCATATCCCTGTCATGTATATTAGATTAAAAGTGATAAGAAGCAATAATGTATTTGAATTCCTTGGAAATATAATTTCAAGGCATAATCATAATAAAACAGGGTTATTGTAGTATAACATCTGTTTGAAGGCCTGGTGATGTAGATTTTGGTTCCTGCAAATGCAGTCTATAACAGCCAGGACTCCAAATGGCTCTTTGCTAGTTCTTATTTATATGTGGAGCTATAACCAAATTTGCTAGTGGGACTATATTAATGTCTTCTGAGTTGCTGCAAATGGCAAGATATTTTAAAGCTCTAATTTAAAATACATAAATCTACTCAGGAGTATATTGGGATAAGATTAAATGGCAAATAAGAGCAGAAATCTTCCTAGCACCAAGGCTGGAAATCTTGCCATCCTTGACATCTCCTTTCCCTCACTCTCCCACTCAGTCTTGGAGATTTCACCTTCTGTGGCAGACACTGCCAGTTATCTCCCAATATTCATTTCCCTCCTCCTTCCTTTTCATCTTCCCCTTCCCTTTCTTCATAAAACACTGGATTTTTAGCTGGGCATATTTGTTTTTACTTTCGTAATAAATATATGTCATCGATCTTTGGAGTAAGAAGAAAGTTATTAAAATATAAAAATTTTCAAATAATCAAGATGTCAACAACGTGAACAGTGCTTTCTTAGGTGTGGCACTACTTTGCAGCACACAAACTGAAGAACCACGAATGGGGCCCTGCCCACATTGTTCTCTCAACCCGAAACTCCCACCTATCACCATCTTCATATGTCCAAGGGATACTCAAATGCTATTTTTATGAAGCTTTTCCTGTTTTAAAAAAGTTATTTGTTTTTAGAGAGATAGGAAGGGGGAGAGAGAGAGACATAGAGAAAAACAGCAGTTGGTTGCCTCCCATCCAGGGACCAAACTGGCAACCTAGGCATGTGCCCTGACCGGGAATAGAACCAGTGACCTTTTGATGAATGGAACGATGGCCCAACCAATTGAGTCACATGGCCAGGGCACTTTTCCTGATTTTTGAAGATGAAAATAAACCTCCCCTCTTACCCTGAAAACCCAGAATATTTTATCTGGACCTCTCTCAGGATATTTATAACTTTCTGATAGTACTCTGTTTATTTATGTTCATGTCCCATCAGTCTACTAGACTTAATGCTCTTTGATGGCAGGATATGCTTATGATTTACTTTGGTAGATTCACAACGCTTGACAGGGTGTTTTATACTTAGGGTTACCATATGTCTCAGTTTTCCCAGGACAATCTGGGTTTATGCCTGTTGCTCTGATGTGAGTATTAATAGTGCGTCCTTCCACACTAAATATGCCCCAGTTAGAATGATAAATTGTATAGTCATTTGACTTGTGTAATATGCATTCAGTAGGTAATTCATGGATGGATCCATGAATGAATGATAGGGGTTAGGTTGTCATCTACAAGGAGAAGGTAATTGAACGTGTGGAATTGGTAAGTCCATCAAAAGAGAGAATAGAAAAGATGAGGGCCATGAACAAAGACCTGTGGAGAATACTTATATTTAAGGGCTAGATAGAGGAAAAAGGGTCAATAAAGGAGATAAAGCAGAAGTAGTCAAAGAGGTAGTAGAAAAATTGGTAATTTCACTGAAGCCAAGGAGAGAGGATGAAGTGATCAACATTGGTAAATGCCACATTTAGTTCAAGCAGGATAAATTCTAAGAAAAAGCCATCCAATCTGCCAATTATTAGGTCATTGCTGATTTTTAAGATAGCACTTTCTTTTTTAAAATTATATTTTATTGACTATGCTATTACAGTTGTCCCATTTTTTTCCTCCCCTTTATTACCCTCTGCCCTGCACCCTGCCTCCCACCAGCATTCCCCCACTTAGTTCATGGCCATGGGTCATACATAGAAGTTCTCTGGCTTCTCCATTTCCTATACTATTCTTAACCTCCCCCTGTCTATTTTGTACCTGTCAATATGCTTCTTATTCCATGTATCTTTTCCCCCATTCTCCCCCCTCCCCTTCCCCACTGATAACCCTCCATGTGATCTCTACTTCTGTAATTCTGTTTCTGCTCTACTTGTTTGCTTAGTTTTTTGTTTTTTGTTTTTAGGTTCAGTTGTTGATAGTTGTGAGTTTGTTGTCATCTTACCATTCATAATTTTGATCATCTTTTTCTTAGATAAGTCCCTTTAACATTTCATATAATAAGGGCTGGGTGATGATGAACTCCTTTAACTTTACCTTATATGGGAGGCACTTTATCTGCCCTTCCATTCTAAATGATAGCTTTGCTGGATAGAGTAATCTTGGATGTAGGTCCTTGTCTTTCATTACTTTGAATACTTCTTTCCAGCCCCTTCTTGCCTGTAAGGTTTCTTTTGAGAAATCAGCTGATAGTCTTATGAGAACACCTTTGTAGGTAACTGTCTCCTTTTCTCTTGCTGCTTTTAAGATTCTCTCCTTATCTTTCATCTTGGGTAATGTAATGATGATGTGCCTTGGTGTGTGCTTCCTTGGGTCCAACTTCTTTGGGACTCTCTGAGCTTCCTGGAGTTCCTGGAAGTCTATTTCCTTTGCCAGATTGGGGAAGTTCTCCTTCATTATTTTTTCAAACAAGTTTTCAATTTCTTGCTCTTCCTCTTCTCCTTCTGGCACCCCTGTGATTTGGATGTTGGAGCGTTTAAAGTTGTCCTGGAGGTTCCTCAGCCTCTCCTCATTTTTTTTAAATCCTTATTCCTTCATTCTGTTCTAGTCTAATGTTTATTTCTTCCTTCTGCTCTAAATCATTGATTTGAGTCCTGATTTCCTTCTCTTCACTGCTTGTTCCCTGTATATTTTTCTTTATTTCACTTTGCATAGCCTTCACTTTTTCCTCCATTTTGTGACAATACTCAACCATTTCTGTGAGCATCCTGATTACCAGTGTTTTGAACTCTGCATCTGATAGGTTGGCTATCTTTTAATCGATTAGTTCTATTTTTAGAACTTTGGTCTGTTCTTTCATTTGGGCCATGTTGGGTTTGTTTTTTTTGTTTTTTTTTGTCTTGGTGCCTATTATGTTGTGAGGGGCGAGCCTTAGGTATTTGCCAGGGCAGGGCAACCATGTCACTGCCTTGTACTGGTGTATGTGGAGGAGGGATCTGAGAGGGAACAATGCCACTTGCTTGACTCTTGTCTGGCTCTCAGTTGCTTCCCTTGATACCCACAAGCCAATTGGGTCCTTCTGGTGCTGATTCCCAGGTGGCTGGATTTGTGTACAGTCTAGGACCCTGTGGGTCTGTCAAACATACTCTCCTGTGAGACTGGCAGTTTCTCCTGCCACCGCAACTCCCACAGGTTTTTACTGGTAGAGGTTTTGTGGCTTTCTTTTCCCTCACGGGAACCCTGGGTTGCGTGGTCTCTCTCACTCCCCAGTTGTTCCTCCTGGTTTATCCACATGCAAATGTGGGACTGCCCAGTCTGCCAGCCACTGCCTTGCCATGAATCCTCTCCACCCTGGCTGCCCATCTCCGCCCCTCCTACCTGTCTGGATCAATGTTTCTTCTTTAACTCCTTGGTTGTCGGACTTCCATACAGTTCTATTTTATGGCAGTTCTGCTTATTTTTTTGTTTTTAAATTTGGTTTTGTCCTTCTTTTGGTTGTGCGAGGAGACAAAGTGTATCTACCTATGTCTCCATCTTAAGATAGCACTTTCAATAGAGTGCGATAAAGTGGTGGTGCAGAAGCTGGGTTGCAAGGAGTTAGGGAGTAAACTAATGCTGAGAAAGGAGTCAATGAGCACTGACTGCACTTGTGAGAAGTTTAACATGTGAAAGGAAGGTGAGAAATAGGATGGTGACTTGAGTTAAAGTCAGAAGAGCCCTGCATGTGTTTATAGATCATGGGGAAGGAACTATGAAAAATAGCTGATGGAGCAGTTTCTTACAGAAGTGGAGAGGGGACAGGATCAAGTGTCCAAGTAGAGTACATTGCCTTGACGAAGAAACAGAGATGTGGCTTTCTTTGAGACAGAAGAGCCGCAGTAAAGTATAGCAAAAGCACCATGCATGAGGCAGTTTGAGGAAAGAAGGGGAATGAGGGAGCCTACGTGGCCACAGTCTCTGCAGTGAAGTAGATGGTGAGGTCATCTGTGAGAGGGCGGACAGCTGGGGTAGCACTGGGGACTTGAGAGCAATGGAAAGTTTGGATTTAGAACAACAGTTCTAAGAAATTCCCGCAGGAGTCAACAAGAGGCCTGCCAAACTGTAGTGCAAGCCCAGCTGAGGTTCAATCTCCCATATCAAATGAGATAGTTATTTTTACAAAATCCATAGAAAACATATTTCTCAAGCTTATTAACAAAATATGGTGTGTTTTTTTCCTCCAGGAAAAGAATAAAGGAAAACACACTGGCAGTTTACAATGTGGCAGAGAGTTATGTGCATTTAGTCTTTCTTAAAAGACTATTGCTCAGCCTCCCAGAAGCCTATAGCACCCTTAGAGAAAATGAACACTTCCACAGGTTGTTTGTGGGCAGTTAATAACATGGACCTAAATAAAGCCAAGGATTTTCTCTTTCCTGAGCCACTCTGGGACAATTCTTAAGTTTCTCTGCCCAGTCCAGAGCAAAGGCAAACACTGACATTTCTGTGAGATGGAGCATAAACTTGCAAATAGCCTCTGTAATAAAACCCAATTTAACCAGGCAAAACCTTTAAGCTTACAAACGGCCTGTTAAATCCACCAAAGACCAAATGTCAGGCAGTGCCCTTTAAAGCCCAAGTAAATGACCACAGTACTGGTGGCTTAAAATGAGGGAAGTTAAACATTTCACACACCCACAGGTAAGCTTTTCAAATATCGTTTAATCATATATTCATAATGATTACAGTGTTCTTTAAGAAGGATAACATTTGAAGACAATTGTTTGGCCAAAGTGTTAGGCATTATTTTCTTGAAAATGGAGTTTGCTTCCTTTGTTTCAGTGGGGAATCGGGGTGGCATTGGTCCAGCAGCACAGCTGCCCAAATGCATAAACAAGTGACTCCGATTATTTTTCATCCACCTGTCTAAGCAAAGTGCAGGATCTACACATATGCATTTAATTAAGGATATTTTCATGTTTGTGTTTCCAGACTCTTCCAATGACACATATCTGAGAGGTGAACAGTAATATAGAATATAGGTCTTAGGACAGACATGCATAAGGCACCACAAGCAATTTCACTTAGATGCCTGTAAATTACTCACAGTTTCCCTCTTGTTTACTTAGTGAAAGGATTGTTTATTAAGCACCACCTGCATTAAATTATATGAGCATTCATTTCCTTTGGAAATAATTAGCTTGTTGTTTATGCATTTTCTTTAACCTCCTCAACTGTACCATTTCAGGGGCATTTTAGAGGGAGGAAAAACAGCACACCATTTGGGAATAGCCTTTCTCAATCTCAAGGAGTATGGCTTACTCACTTCAGCATGAAAGAATTCACTTATTAACTCTGCCATGTAATTGTAATTAGCAGTTGGATGGGGATGAGAGTGGATATAGGCAAAGGAATCAACCTTCTCTCCTAAAGAGCCCAGAAAACATATTTATTTCAATAATAGGACTTATTATTATTACCAGCAAGCATTAATTAAGTGCCATTACTGTACCAAGTGGGGTGCAAAATGTTCTTTCTGTTATTTCTTTTGATTTTTACAACAGCCGTGTGATGTGATCAGGAAGTTGTGTTTTTTTTTTTTTAAATGAGAATCCTAATGACCAAAGAGGTTAAATGATTTCTGTTAACATACAGCCAGAAAATAAGTGGAAGAGTTGGGATTTGAATCCAGGTTTTCTAATAGATATCCCTCACCTAATATTTTAGTGGTTAATTGGAAGAACACATTTGGAACTTTTGGTATTCCAAAATTGGATGTACCCCTAAAGATAGATCTTTCTTCTTTGTGAAAGGTTATGGAGCAAGTGTATACCTTCTCTACAATGAGTACTCATTTCTTCTGCCTGTGGCTAGAATTGTTCATTTTGTACATTTGTTAATTTACTGACAAATTTGCTTTTCCTTAACTATTACTTGTTCATCTCTGAGGTCTCATAGAAGTATAAAAAGACAAGTTTGCAATCTAAAAATATACAAGCAGTTTACACAAATGGCTGCTCAATTCTAAAAGAGCTCTGATTTTACCAGCTAGTAATTATAGACTTAGCTATGCCTTTGGCCCAATCACTGCCACTGAAACATGACTTCCTCCCGTGTAAGCCTGATCAAAGATGATCAGAGGAGAGCACAGGTGCAGGTTTGTTCCCTGGGAGAAGAATTAGAGCTAGTTTCCACCGTATAGTACCCACAAAAATTAAATATGCTGGCATGCTCCAGGCCACACCTGTGCGGGCCCCATCTCTCTTCTCTAACACTAGCTAATGCTGCCCACAACTTACTTTTTGCTTCACACCTTACTTTTAAAGTTTTTTTCTTATTTATTTACTTAATTATTTAAAAATGTTTAGTTATTCTATTACATTGTCCCACTTTTTCCACCTTTGCCTTCCTCTGCCCATCCCAGCGCCCATTCCCACAGTCAATCCCCACAATGTTGTCCATGTCCATGGGTCCTTCATGCATATTCTTTGACTAGTCCCTTCCCCTTCTTTCCACCATTATCTCCCCCTCCCCTCTGGTCACTGTCAATCTGTTCCATGTTTCCATGCCTCTGGTTCTATTTTGCTCATTAGCTTTTTTTTGTTCATTAGGTTCCACTTATAAGTGAGATCATATGATATTTGTCTTTCACCAACTGGCTTATTTAACTTAGCATAAGTTAACTTAGCACTCTCCAGTTCCATCCATGCTGTCACAAAAAGTTCCTCTTCCTTTCTGCTGCATAACATTCCTTTGTGTAAATGTACCACAGTTTTTTGATCCACTCACTTGCTGACGGGCACTTATGGCTGTTTCCAGCACTTGGCTATTGTAAATGACACTGCTCTGAACATTGGGGTGCATAGGTTCTTTTGAATTGGTGTTTCAGGATTCTTAGGGTATAATCCCTGCAGTGGAATTGCTGTGTCAAAATGCAGTTCCATTCTTAGTGTTCTGAGGAAATTCCATACTGTTTTCCACAGTGGCTGCACCAGCCTGCATTCCCACCAACTGTGCACTAGGGTTCCTTTTTCTCCAAATCCTTGCCAGTGCTTGTTTGTTGATTTGTTTGTGATGGCCATCCTGACTGGTGTGAAGTGGTATCTCATTGTGGTTTTAATTTGCATCTCTCTGATGGCTAGTGATGCTGAGTGAGCATCCTTTCATATGTCTCTGGGCCCTGTGTATGTCCTCCTTGGAGAAGTGTCTGTTGAGGCCCTTTGTCCATTTTTTAATTGGATGGTTTGTCTTCCAAGAGTGGAGTCATCGGAGTTTTTTACATATTTTGGAGAATAAAACCTTGTCTGAGGTATCATTGGCTAATATATCTTCCCACACAGTTGGTTCCCTTTTCATTTAGCTGATGTTTTCTTTAGCTGTGCAGAAGCTTTTTAATTTGATATATTCCCATTTGTTTATTCTTTCCTTTATGTCCCTTGTTCTAGGGGACACATGAGTGAAAATATTGCTGCATGGAATATCTGAGATTTTCCTGCCTATGTTCTCCTCTAGGACTTTTATGGTGTCACAACTTATAGTTAAGTCTTTCGTCCATCTTGAGTTGATTTTTGTGTGTGGTGTAAGTTTATGGTTGAGTTTAATTTTTTTGTACGTAGTTGTCCAGATCTCCCAACACCATTTGTTAAGAGGCTGTTTTACTCCATTTTATGCTTCTGCCCCTTTTGTCAAATATTAATTGACCATAGAGACATGGGTTTATTCCTGGCTCTCTATTCTGTCCCACTGATCTATATGTCTATTCTTATGCCAGTACCAGACTGTTTTGATTATCATATAATAAATATAATATAATAAATATAATATAATATAATATAATATAATAATTTGATGTTTGGTATTGTTATCCGTCCTACTTTGTACTTCTTTCTCACAATTGCTGCAGCTCTTCAGCATCATTTGTGTTTCTATATAAAATTTTGAAATGTTTTTTCCTTTTCTGTGAACTATGTCATTGATATTTTAATAGGAATTGCGTTGAATCTATAAATTGCTTTGGATAAATGGACATTTTGATGATGTTAATTCTTCCAATCCGTGAACATGGTATATGCTTCCATTTATTTGTGTTTTCCTAAATTTCTTTCTTCAGTGTTGTATAGTTTTCTTAGTACGGGTCTTTAACCTCCTTGGTTAAATTTATTCCTAGGTACTTTATTTTTCTTGTTGCTATAGTGAATGGAATTTTTCTTCTAACTTCTGTTTCTGATATTTCATTGTTGGTTTACAAAACTGCCTTCGATTTCTGCATATTGACTGTATCCCGCTGCTTTGCCAAATTCACTTATTTAGGTCGAGTAGTTTTTGGTGGAGTTTATAGGGTTTTCTATGTACACATGTCATGTGCAAACAATGACAATTTTACTTCCTCCTTTCCAATTTGGATGCCTTTTATTTCTGTTTCTTGTCTGATGGCTATGTCTAATACTTCTAATACTATGTTGAATAGAAGTGGTGAGCTGACATCCTTGTCTTGTTCCTGATCTTAGTGGGAAAGCTTTTAGTTTTTGCCCGTTGAGGACGATGTTGGCTGTAGATTTTTCATATATGGCCTTTATTATGTTGAGGTATGCCCCCTATGCTCACACTTTTCTGAGTGTTTTTATCATAAATGGGTGCTGTACCTTATCAAATGGTTTTTCCACATCTATTGATATCATCATGTGATTCTTGTCTTTCCTTTCATTTATGTGATGCATTACATTTACTGATTTGCGAATATTTTACCACCCTTGCATCCCTAGGATGAATCCCAGTTGATATTGGTGAATGATCTTTTTAATGCATTGCTAGATGTGGTTTGCCAATATTTCGTTGAGGATTTTAGCATCTACGTTCATCAGTGATGTTGACCAGTAGTTTTTTTCTTTGTTGTGTCTTTATCTGGTTTTGAGATTAGGATGATGCTGCCCTCATAAAAAGAGTTTGGGAGTCTTCCCTCTTTTTGTATTTTTTGGAACAGTCTGAGAAGGCCAGGGGTTAGCTCTCCCTTAAATGTTTTGTAAAATTCTCCTGTGAAACCATCTGGTCGAGGGCTTTTGTGTTCCGGGAGTGTTTTGATTACTGCTTCAATTTCACCAGCTGTTATCAGTCTGTTCGGGCTTTCTGCTTCTTCATTCATTTTTGGAATATTATATATTTCTAGAAATTTGTCCATTTCCCCCAGGTTTTAAAATTTCTTGGCATATAGTTGTTCGTAGTGATTTCTTACAATCTTTTGTATTTCTGTGGTATCAGTTGTAATTTCTCCTCTTTCATTTCTGATTTTATTTATTTGCATCCTCTCCCTTTTTTTCTTGATGAGTCTGCTTAAAGGCTTCTGGATTTTGTTTATCTTTTCAGAGAACCAGCTCCTGGATTTATTGATCCTTTGTATTGTTCTTTTAGTCTCTATGTCATTCAGTTCTCCTCTGATCTTGATTATTTCCTTCCTTCTATTTGCTGTGGGCTTGTTGTGGCTAGAACTTCCAGTAATATGTTGAGTAAGAGTGGTGAAAGCAGACATCCTTGTCTTGTACCCAATCTTAAGGGGAAAGCCCTAATATTAAACAATTTTTGAATGGATGGAAGGAGGCTAGACTTGGGGTGGTGAACACAAAATCCAATATACAGATGATGTATTATAGAATTGTGCACCTTACTTTTAATTTTTTTCTGCCATTACCAATGCAGTGGAAGGCAGAAATCCTTAGTGGGTTAGGGTGAGCTAGTAGGCAAAGACTCAAGGAGTACATGATGCATTCCGCAGTAGCTTGCTCTGTTCTTCTAATGACTGACTGAGTGTCTGCAGCATGCTCTGGGTTGTGTCCGGACCTGTGGCCATGTTATTGATACAGAGGATATACTCACATGATTGTTCACTGGGTGCTCCAGTTAAATTGTGTTTGCTCGTGCAGGTTATTAAGCTTTTAAATCTCTGCAGCCATTCTGTAGCTCCAAATCCTAACAGGCTTCCAATGGAATGCGAACCAAATATGTAGTCTAATCAAAGACAAAAAACTTCGCTGAAGGCATGAATTCTAATACCAATTTCATGAACTCTCTAGACCTACATGTGATTGGCAGGCATAGACACTAAAGGGATACAAGACCAAGAATAACAAACCAGTACAGTTTCTACAGTCACATTATTACTTACACGTTGTAGAAAATTAACAATCGTGGAGCCAAGTCATATAAACAAAGGGCAGCCTTGAAAAAAACTCTCTGTGGTAACAGATTTTCCTAATTCTGAAGCATAGATCTGTTCCTCAACTATTGAAACACAGACCACAGGTTTCTCTTTGATCCAGTTTCCTACCCACCTACTAATTATTGTTTCATTTTCCTGTATTGTAATGCATTACAGGAAAAGAATAATCGTATTTCAGCCCTATCATTCACTACATATTTTATATTAATTTATACTGACATAAATCCTGGCGAAATGTAAGGACTAAAAGGACCAGTTCAAGTCTAATTACTTTGTATCTATTAATAATTACTCTGAAACTGAAAAGTGTCTAAATTTATATCCTCACAAATAATGATACAACACAAATATTGGAGCTAAGTGTATGTATCTTAGTTACAATTCAGTGTTTATAATCAAAAGAAACATTAAGAGTCCAATTCAAGTGTTTGTTCCTGTACACATTATAGAAAAAACAAACATGTGCTTGGTAATGAATATAAGAGGAAAAATACATTGTACTTTCATTGATTTATTTGCAAAGTAAGGAATTACTATTTGATAAATGTACATCAATTACATTTATTTTCCAAAAAGTAGTGTTCACCTAGAAAATCTAGTTGCTTCTATTTTTTTAAGTTTATAATTAAAAAAAAACTTTTATGTATTTATTTATTTATTTTTTTAGAGAGCAGAAAAGGGAGGGAGAGAAACATCAGTGTGAGAGAGAATCATCGACCTGCTGCTTCTCAGATGTGCTCTGACCAGGAATTGAACCTGTGACCTTTTGCTTTGTGGGACAAAGCCCAACCAAATGGGCCACACCAGTCAGGGCCTAGTTGCTTTTATTGGTAGATAAAATTGATAACTGAATTGTTGAAAGATTGACTATTTAAACAGATTTAAATAATATTTATAAAAATCCCATTTGTAACATACTTTGGTTCTGTTTCTCATGCATTTTAGTACCTGAGTTAGTCTTTTTTCTATCTCTTTATATATATTTATTGTATTTTTTATTACCATTTATCCCTTTTGTACCCTCTTCCACCTCCACACATTCTCTCTTCCCCACAATCACCACACTATTGTTCCTATCCATGATTCCTTTTCTTTTTGACTCGATCCCTCCACCCTTGCCACCCCCAAGCTGTGTCATCCTGCTCTCCATCTATGAGCCTGTCTCTATTTTGCTTGTTAGTTCAGTTTGTTCATTAGATTCCACATATGAGTGAAATCATATGGTATTTGTCTTTCTCTGACTGGCTTATTTCACTTAGCATAATGTTCTCCAGGTCCATTTCTGCTGTCACAAAAGGCAAGATTTCCTTCTGTTTTATGGCTACGTAGTATCTTATTGTGTAAATGTACCATAGATTTTTTTATCCATTCATTTACTGATGGACATTTGGGCTGCTTTCAAATCTTGGCTATTGTAAATAATGCTGCAATGAACATAGGGGTGCATGTTCTTTCAAATTAATATTTTGGGTTTCTTCAGATAAATTCCCAGAAGTGGAATCACTGGGTCATAAAGACAGTTCCATTTTTGATTTTTTGAGGTAATTCCCAACTGCTTTGCACAGGGGCTGCACCAATCTACATTCCCACTAACAGTGCAAAAGGGTTCCCCTTTCTCCATATCCTCATCAGCACGTGTAGGTTGATTTATAGATGATATCCATTCTCATAGGTGTGAGTTTAAATTTGCATTTCTCTGATGATTAGTGATGTTGAGCATCTTTTCATGTGTCTATTGGCCATCTGTGTGTCCTCTTTGGAGAACTGTGTGTTCAGGTCCCTTCTCCATTTTTTATTTGGATTGTTTTTTTGGTGCTGAGTTTTATAATTTCTTTATAAATTTTGGATATTAACCCCTTATTAGATATATTGGCAAATATGTTCTCCCATTGAGTGGGTTGTGTATTCATTTTGATGATGGTTTCCTTTGCTGTGCAAAACCTTTTTAGCTTGATGTTGTCCCATTTGTTTACTTTTTATTTTGTTTCCCTTGCCTGAAGAGATATATCAGACAACATATTGCTATGAGCAATGTCCAAGATTTTACTGTGTATGGTTTCTTCAAGGACTTTTGGTTTCAGGTTGAACATTTAAGTCTTTAATCCATTTTGAATTTATTCTTGTGTGTGGTCTAAGAAGGCAGCCTAGTTTCATTTTTCTGCACATATCTGCCCAGTTTTCCCAATACCCTTTATTGAATAAACTATCTTTAACCCATTGTATGTGCTTGTTTTCTGTGTTGAATATTTTTGGTAATTTTTTTATTGTTGTTCAATTACAGTTGTCCCAATTTCCCCCCCCATTACTCTCCCCACCTTATCCACCCCTCAACTTCCACATTCAGTCCTCCGCCGCCCCGTGGTTGTCTGTGTTGAATATTAATTTGCTATAAAAGTGTGGGTTTATTTCTGGGCTTTCTATTCTGTTCCATTCATCTATGTGTCTGTTTTTATGCCAGTACCAGGCTGTTTTGATTACTCTGGCCTTATAGTATAGTTTGATATTAGGTAGCATGATTCCCTGAACTTTGTTATTCTTTCTCAAGATCACTGTTGCTATTCAGGGTCTTTTTTGGTTCCTTATAAAATTTTGAAGTATTTATTCTAGTTCCATGAAATACATCATTGGTATCTTAATAGGAATTGTGTTGAATCTATACATTGTTTTGGGTAGTATGGGCATTTTAATGATGTTAATTCTTTCTGCCTGTGAACATGGTATGTGCTTCCACTTATTTGTATCTTCTTCAGTGTCTTTCTTTAGTGTCTTATAATTGAGTATAGATCTTTTACATCCTTAGTTAAATTTATTCCTAAGTATTTTTTGTTTTTGAAGTAATTGCGAATGAGGTTATTTTCTTAATTTCCATTTCCGATAGTTCATTATTGGCATATAAATATGCAACTGACTTTTGAGTATTGATTTTGTATCCTGCTACTTTACTGAATTCATTTATCAGTTCTAGTAGTTTCTTGGTGGATTCTTGGGGTTCTCTATGTATACTATCATGTCACCTGCAAATAATGACAGTTTAACTTCTTCCTTTCTTATTTGAGATGCCTTTTATTTCTTTTTCTTGTCTGATTGCTTTGGCTAGGATTTCCAGTATTATGTAGAGTATGGGAGGCAAAAGCAGACATCCCTGTCTTGTTCCCAGTCTTAAGGGGAATACTTCTAGTTTTTACTCGTTGAGTATGATGCCGGCAGCAGGTTTGCCATATATGGCCTTTATTATGTTTAGGTATATCCCCTCTATTCCCAGTTTGCTGAGTTTTTATCATAAATGGGTGCTGGATTTTATGAAACGATCATGTGGTTTTTAATCTTTCATTTTGTGGTGTATCACATTTATCGATTTGCAAATATTGTACCAACCTTGCATCCACATAATAAATACCACTTGATCATGGTGTATGATCTTTTTGATGTCTTGCTGTATTCAGTTTGCTAATATTTTGTTGACAATTTTAGTATCTATGTTCATTAGGGATATTGGCCTATAATTTTCTTTTTTTGTAGTGTCTTTATCTTGTTTTGTAATTAGTATAACATTGCCCTTGTAAAATGAGCTTGAGAATATTACTACCTTTTGAATTTTTTGGAATACCTGAGAACGAGATGTGTTAGTTCTTCTCAGTATGTTTGGTAAAATTCACCTGTGAAACCATCTAGTCCAGGGCTTTTGTTTGTTGGGAGTTTTTTGATTACTGCTTCAATTTCACTAGGTGTAATCTGTCTATTCATATTCTCTGATTTTTCCTGATTTAGTTTTAGAAGATTGTGTGTTTATAGGAATTTACCCATTTTGTCCAGGTTGTCCAAATTGTTGGCATATAGTTGTTTATAGTATTTTCTTGCAATCCTTTACATTTCTTTGGTATCAGTTGTTATTTCTCCTCTTTCATTTATGATTTTATTTATTTGGGTCCTCTCTCTTTTTTTCTTGATGATCCTGGTAAAGGTTTGCCAACCTTGTTTATCTTTTTAAACAACTAGCTCTTGTACTCATTGATCTTTTGTATTGTTTTTTGTTTATTTGTGCTCTGATCTTTATTGTTTCCTTCCTTTAACTCACTTTGGGCTTTGTTTGTTCTTTTTCTGATTTCTTTAGGTATAAGGTTAGGTTATTTATTTGAGATTTTTCTTATATCTTCTGATAGGCCTGCAATGCTATGTATTTCCCTCTTAGGACTTATTTCTCTGTGTCCCACAGATTTTGGGTTGTTGTTTCAAGGCATCATTTGATTTGTTCCTTGATCTCATTGTTGACACATTTACCATTTAATAATATGTTGTTTAGCTTACATGTTTGTGTATTTTTCAATTTTCTTCTTGTGATTGATTTCTAATTTAATAGTATCATGGTCTGAGGATATGCTTGATATAATTTCAATCTTCTTAAATTTATTGAGATTTGTTTTGTGTCCTAACATGTGGTCTATCTTAGAAAACATTCCAAGTGCACTTGAAAAGAATGTATATCTGCTGTTTTGTTGTGAAATGTTCTGAAGATATCAATTGAATCCATCTGATCTAGTTTTCATTTACACTGTTGTCTACTTGTTGATTTTTCTGTCTTGAAGATCTATCCATTGAAGTCAATGGGGTGTTAAAATCCCCTACTCTCATTGTATTACTGTCAATCTCTCCCTTTATGTCCATCAAAATTTCCTTTGTATATTTAGGTGCTGCTGTGTAGGGTGCATAAGTGTTTACTAGGGTTGTGTCCTCTTGTTGGATTGTCCCTTTATCATTATGTAGTGTTCTTTTTTATCTGTTGTTATAGCCTTGGATTTAAAGCCAGTTTTGCCAGATGTAAGTATTGCTGCCCCAGCTTTTTTCCTTTCCATTTGCATGAAATATTTTCTGCCATCCTTATATATTTAGTCTGTGTGTTTTTTGTTCTCAGGTGTTATTATGGAGACAGCACATATATGGGTCATTATGGAGACAGCACATATATGGGTCATGATTTCTTATCCATTCAGCTACCATATGTTTTTGATTGGGGCATTTAAGCCATTTACATTTATAGCGATTATTGATATATATGTATTTATTGCTTTTTTATTTTTAAAATATTTTATTTATTTCTGGAAAGAGGGGAGGAGAGGGAGATAGAGATAGAGATAGAGATAGATAGATAGATAGATAGATAGATAGATAGATAAATATCAATGTGTGGTTGCCTCTTGCACAACCCCTGCTGGGGTCCTGGCCCACAACCCAGGCATGTGCCCTGACTGGGGATCGAACCAGCGACCCTTTGGTTCATAGGCCAGCACTCAATTTACTGAACCACACCAGCCAGGGTTATTGCTATTTTATTTTAAAATTATATTTCTCTCTTTTGGGGGGAGGGAGTATAAGGGGACTAAATGGTAATGGAAAAAATACAATAAAGATTAAATGAAAAAAAAATCTGCCTCTTCTGTTTTTTTCCTTTTCTTTCTCTTTGTCTTCTTAAAACAAGTCCTTTAACATTTGTTGCAATACTGGTTAGGTGGTAACAAACTCCTTTATCTTTTTCTTGTCTGGGAAGCTCCTTATTTCTCTTTCAGTTCTAAATGATAGCCTGCTGGATAAAGTAGTCTTGGTTGTAGGTTCTTTTTTTTTCCATCACCTTGAATATTCTCTGCCAGTCCTTTGTGGACTAAAATGTTTCTGTCGAGAAATCAGATGGCAGTCTAATGGGAGCTACCTTGTAGGTAGCTAACTGCTTTTCTTTTGTGGTTTTTCAGATTCTCCCTTGTCTTTAAGCTCTGCCATTTTAATTATGATGTGTCTTGGTGTGGTTCTCTTTTTGTCCATCTTGTTTGGGACTGTGTGCTTCCTAGACTTGTGTGTTTTTTTCCTTTACCAGATTAGGGAAGCTTTCAGCCATTATGTATTCAAATACGTTCTCGACCCCTTGCTCACTCACTTTGCCTTCTGGTATTCCCACGATGCAGATGTTGTTATGCTTCATGTTGTCTCAAAGGTTTTTTAAACTCCTCATTTTGTAAAATTCTTTTTTTCTTTTTGCTGCTTTCTTGGGTGTTTTGTCTACTTGTATTCCAAATCACTGATTCAGTCCTCTGCTTCATCTAACCTACTGTTTACTCCTTCTAGAGTATTATTTATTTCACATATTCACTCTTTTTTTCTGACTGGTCCCTTTTTATGGTTCCTACATCTATTTTCGTATTGTTGAGCATCCTTATAATCATTACTCTAAACTCTATATCTGATAAGTTGCTTGATTCTCTTGTTATTTCATTTGGGGCCAGTTTCTTTGTCTTCCCCTTTGGCTGCCTCTTTGTGTTTGTTTCTATGCATTACATAGATCTACAAAGACTTGGTACAAACCTATGTCATATACTGCCTGTGACTGGTCCTGGGCAACCTGTTTGGAGCTATCAGTGATCCATAGCATGTGAGTCCTCTGCTGATCTGGGTTTGTGCAGGTAGAACCAGGCAGTGCACCAAGGCTGGCTTTTACCAGCACTGGGCTTGAGAGATGGTCAGCCAAATTCTCAGAGCTCCCAGAGATCCCCCTTTGCCTGCAGGCTTTCTATTAGGTTTAAAGAGCAAAAGTCTTCCAGGTATACTCCTCAGTAGCCTGACTTAACCTCCACAGGGTGGCGTGAGAGGGATTCCTGCAGGCGAAGCTACTGCTTCCCCTCAGGTTGATTCCACATGGAGGGGAGTGCTCTGCCTGAGAAAGATGGTTTATGCAGTATGAGGAATAACTTAGCACAGGGTTCCTGGCAGCTGTTCTTTCCATCATTTTCCCAGAGCCACCAACCCCAGACTCTTTTCACACACCTCTAGACTACTCTGCCCTCCTTGTGCCAGAACAGAAGTTCTGTTCTGGAAATTAAATTTTGTGTGTTGGCAGTTTAAGAGGCTTTCTGTGTCTGTAGCTGTCTCTCCCTTGCAGACAGAGACCCCTCTACTTTTCACAACCAGATGTTACATGGATTCCTTTCTCTGTTCTGGTGCTGTAGGCTGGGGATCCCACCTTGGGGCTTAGGCCCCACTTTTCCCAGAGGGAACTCTGCAGCTGCTGAAATATCCCTCCAGAACTTCAGCTACCACCCATGGGAGCCCATCCTGCCCTCTTGCACCTCTGCAACCGCTATCAGTCTTGTTGTGGTGATGTGGTTTCTTCCATACATCCTTGGTTATAAGACTTCTGTTCAGCTAGTCTTTGGTTGGTTATTCAAGTTGATTATTCTATAATTTAGTTGTAATTCTAGTTTGGTCCTGGGTGAAGGTTAGTATAGCTTTGACCCACTCCACCACCATCTAGGCTACTCCCCCAAATATTTTTATGAATTTTATTATTGGAGTATTAAAATATGTACAAAAGAAAAGAATTCAAAGCAGGATCTTGAAAAGATATTTGCATATTCATGTTTGTTACAGTATTATTTACAATTGCCAAGAGGTGGAATCAACACAATGTCCATAGTTGGATGGATGGATAAAATGTGGAAGGAAATCCTGTCACATACTACAATATGGATGAACCTTGAGGACATTATGATTAGTGAAATAAGCCTGTAACAAAAAAGACAAATGCTATGTAATTTCACTTGCAAGGTATCTGAAGTAGTCAAACTCAGAAATAGAACATAGAATGGTGGTTGCCAGAGTCTGAGGGGAAGGGAAAATGGGTCTATAGTTTCAGTTTTGTAAGATGTAAAAATTGTACAGATCTGTTGTATAATGTGAATGTACCTAGTACTATTGAACAGTGTATTATAATAGGGTCAATTTTATGCTGTTTTTTTTTTACCTACTTTTAAATTAAGAATTTTAAAAATAAAAGAGATGCAGTCATACTAAAGAAGGTTGAGCCCCTAATCCAATATGACTGGTGTCTCAACAAGAAGGTGGCCACATGAAGACATAGACACATAAGGAAAATGCTGTGTGGCAGTGGAGGCAGAGAGTAGAATTAATGCAGCTGCAACCCAAGGAATGCCAGATTGCTAGACAACCACAAGAAAGTAGTAGGTAGAGGCAAGAAAGTATTCTCATACAGATTTCAGAAGGAGCATAGACCAGCCACACCTTGATTTTGGACTTCCAGCCTCTAGAACTGTGAGACAATTTCTATTGCTTCAAGCCATCCAGTTTATGGTAGTTAGCTATGGTATCTCTGGAAATTTAATACAAGTGAGGCTGATCTCTTTTTAAAAAAATCCTCATGGTGGGGGGAGAGAGAGGAAGAGAGGGAGAGAGAGAGAGCTATGTGGGAGATGTGAGAGAGAAACATCGATCAGTTACTTCCTGTATGTGCCCTGACCAGGGATTGAACCTATAACTTTTTGGTGTATAGGACAGTGCTCCAACCAGCTTAGCTACCTGGCCAAGACAGGGCTGATGTCCATTTTTATTCAATGCTTAGCACATACAGTGCTCAATAAATACTTGCTGAATGAAAAAAGAAACATGCAAAAGTAGACAAAATAGTAATAGTGTGCTGGTAAGCTTTAACACCTGGCTCTTAAGGAGGGAGCTAACTGATTTGTAGCTAGCGTTGATTTTCATGATATAAATGCTCCCACTATGGCCGATTTAAAGCTACTAGTGTGATGTCAAAATTCCTAAAATTCAATGATGGGCTCCATGAGCGGGTACTAGATAGATCTAACACATCATTGTTAGAGTGTAATGAGCCCTCATGTGCTTATTATCCAGCTTCAATTATCAAGTCATGGTAAATCTTGTTTCATCTCTACCCTCACCTATTTCTCCCCACCTGTTCTTACTTTTGTATATAATAATGATTTAATATACATTTTGCATGAATACAATATATAAAAAGTAAACGTAGAAAATCAAAACTCAAATACACAAGTAAACTACATTCAGACCTCCAAAATATCTTTGAAGAAGTCCCAGAATGAGAATTGTTAAAACTCACTAGAAAAGCCAACCAAAGCCTGAATAAATTTTCACGCTATTGTTTTTTTCCCTTTATACCCCCCCCCCAGAAATCACCGCACTGTTCTCCATGTTCATGAGTCCTTTTCCCTATTTGCTCAAGATGCTATCGTTACATTAATAGTTGAACAAAGTTTACAAGAAAAATATATACTTAACCAAATTTTGTGTTCACACTTATGGATTTTTCTGCTCTTAAGAATTAAATAAATATTTGCTCTTAGGGGGAAATTATTCAGCCCTCCCCTTTTCCATTTTTGACTTTTCCCATCACTATCCTCACCCCAGTAGAATATATACATACACACACACACGCGCACACACACACTGCACGATATTGTCTATGTGGTTGATCCTGAAAAAACACATTAGTTCTGTCTTTCAAATATGGTCTATAAATGGAAAACAACACTATTCAAGTATTAATGAATATTGTAGAGATTTCTACAGTAATTTGAGAGAATCACATGTAAGAAGATGTGTATTTTGTTGCACGATTGTGATGGCTGAGCCCTTTTATAACAAAACATAACTATAGATGTCATTTTGATGTCCTGAGTAACATTTGGAATTGCTGGTATCTCTGGTTCTTGTGCTTAGGGGTTTTCTTTTATTTTTTGAGGAAAAGTATAAATAACCTTAGCATCTTCCTGGTATGCTTTAGGATCCTGGCCTTGGGGGCCCATCTGCTTTTAGTTTTGGTTCTGGAAAGCATTCTTTAGGCATATCCTTATTTTTATATGTCTTAGTAGAGAGGTCTTCGGGCCCAGGTATTTCTTGGCATATTTCAGGTGCACAGTCTTCGGACCCAGGTGTTTCTCAGTATATGTATATATCAAATAGATGTTCTTTAGGAGTAGATGTTTCTTGGATTATTTATGAGAGAGGGCTTTAGGCCCAGCAGTTACTTTGGTATATGAGGTCTCTCCGGTAAAGTCCAGCCATTGTTAATATAAGGAGAATGGTTTGGGTGACATCAATGTAACTTGGCAGCCAAGGAGAGTGGACTGGAATGCACATGTGTGAACAACGACGTCTTCACTGTACTAGTCAGTGGGGGCGGTAGATGCCATTGAGTCAGCATGTGAACTGTGTAGCCATAGCATTCAAAATGACTGAGCAAGTAGAACAACAAATCTGCATCAAATTTTGTGTTAAGCTTGAACATTCCTCCGTCGAAACTACTCAGATGATTCAGGAGACCGCAGCTATGGGCAACTGGTGATTGGCAGCTTTATCAAGACAACATACCCGCTCACGCATCACATCTTGTGCAAAGTTTTTTTGTGAAACATCAAATGAGCCGGGTGACTCAACCCCCCTCTATAACCCAGATTTGGCGCCCTGCAACTTCTGGCTTTTCCCAAAACTAAAATCACCTTTGAAAGGGAAGAGATTTCAGACTGTCAATGAGATTCAAGGAAATATGACAGGGCAGCTGATGGTGATTGGGAGAACTGTGTGAGGTCCCAAGGTGCCTAGTTTGAAGGGGACTGAAATGTCACTGTCCCTATATACAGTGTTTCTTGTATCTTGTATCTTCTTCAATGTCTATTTTCATGTTACATGGCTGGATACTTTGTGGGCAGACCTCCTGTGATTTATGAGAAAAGTGTTGAGGTTCAAATGTCTCTTGGTATGTTTTTTGTACAAAGGTCTTTAGGCACAGCTATTTCTTGTATTTTAGAAAAAAAACCTCTCATTCTCAGCTATTCCTAGACCTCATTCAGTAGTGTGTTCCTTGTGTTCAGCCCTTTTTGGTATGTTTCAAGAAAGTAGCCTTTAGGCACATCTGGCTTGGTGTGTACATCAAGAGAGCATCCTTCCATGTCCGCTATGTCTTCATATGTTTTAGAAGGAAGGGCTCTGGCTATAGATGTTTCTTAGCACATTTTAGGAGAGAGGTCTTCAGCTTCAGCAATATCATGACACGTTTTGGAAGAATAGTCTTGAACTACAGCTATTTCTTGGCACAATTTAGTAGAGAAGTCTCCTAGTTCAGCCATATCTTGGCCTAGTTCAGAAGGGTGGTTTTGCACTGTTGTTTATTGGTACTCAGAAGAATTTTTCTTTTTCTTTATTGTGGTTCAAGTACAGTTTTCTCTATTTTCCCTCCACCTCCCACCCTTGATCCTACCCCCCTTTGGCTTTGTCCACATGTCCATTATACATGTTCCTTGATTACCCTTCCCGTTTTTACCCTGTTATCCCCTTTCCCCTCTTTCTGGTTAGTGATCTATAATGCTTTCTTGACCTATTGCAGAAAATTTTTTCTCAGATACAACTTTTTTGGGGGAGACTACTGGAGGGAGAGCTTTAGTTACACTCCTGGGTAATTCATTTTATTAATTAATTAATTTTGATTTAATCTTTATTGTATTTTTTCCACTACCATTTAGTTCCCTTATACACCCTTCATCCCTGCAATCACCACACCATTGTCCATGTCCATGAGTCCTTTCTCCTGTTTGCTCAATCCCTCCACCCTTTTACACCCCGCTACTGGGTGCCTCTTGAGCACCCTCTACTGGGGACCTGGCCTGCAACCCAGGCATGTGCCCTGACTGCAGAATCGAACCGGCAACCCTTTGGTTTGCAGGCTGGCACTCAATCCACTGAGCCACACCAGCCAGGGCTGGATCTTACCTTTTTAATTTAAATTTTATTTTTAAATTACAGTTTACATTTAATATTATTTTGTATTAGTTTCAAGTGTAGAGCATAGTGGTTAGACAATCATATGCTTTAAAAAGTGTTCCCCCTGATATTTCCAGTACCCACTTGGTACCATATATAGTTATTATGGAGTTAGGATCTTAATTCTGCTTTTCCTGTGTGGTAATACATTGAAATCTGCTTTCTGGAGATACTGAGTATTCTGCTTATTTGACTGCTTATTGGACAACTAAAATTATGTGTACAAGGTAACTGTTAATAAGCAGAAATGCACTGACAGAAACAGGGCAGGCAAAATATGATGGAAAAGAGAGGTAGGAAAGTTCTGGAGAAGGGAGTCATGGTGCACATAGTCTTGCCCTGGGAGGTTCCAAGTTCTCTTAACATTTTGAGCATTACCATCACTCTTGCTAAACAAAGTAAAGAATACACACAAAAATATTGGTCCCACCAACCAGCAGAATCCGTGATAAAATGCTATCATGTCCCTTGATTTTCATTACCCTGTCCCCCAATTTTCTGTTACATAAAGCATATTAACCACCCCCCATCTCACCATCAATATATTTGGGGCACTCAGCAGAGAACTCTATCTTGAAATGACTTCTAGTCATATTACACAGAAGAACAGTTTAAGATATTTAGTGATAGCCAATAAAACGTTAAGTGTACATTCCCTCAGGTTCTCTAAATACAGTTGAGCACAAATAGCTAACTGTTATTGAGAGTATAAGTAATTATTACATAAAGCGACTGCATTATTCAGAGAATGGTTTGTTGAAAACAATTACAATACTCACCTTTTACCTAAAAACTCTTAAGAAAAATACCATCTGGAATTTAGTGTCAGGAAAACATTTGTTTTTAATGGAAGAAGAGCAGTTGTTGAGACACCTATAGATTTTTTGGGGAGAGGGTTTTCTTGATTGATCTTGGTCCTCAGGATGCTCAGAATAATCTGAATGCCAGTTATGGTGAATAACTCATCCCTGCTTCCTGGTAAATTCTCTTTTCCTCTCTCTATTAGAGTTTTAATATATGGTATTTATATCTTTGTTTTTACCATTGTTGGTACATATATCCTTCTATTTTTTATTGTTAATTGTGTCAAAGTCAGAAAAAAGTGGATTATAAATAATAAATAAATTTAAAACAAACAAGAAAATAGATAAATAAACAAACCAGACCTTTTGTAGGGTGAAGTGATGTTTATTTAAACCTTTATCATGGGTATTTGACACTTGTCTGGACTGATACCTGATTTGAGCACCTCAAACTGCAGAAGGCTCTTTTTTAAAGAAAGATTTTACCTGTTTATTTTCAGAGAGAGGGGAAGGGAGGGAGAAAGGCAGGGAGAGAAACATCAATATGTGGTTGCCTCTTGCATGCCCCCAACTGGGGACCTGGCCTGAAACTCAGGCATGTGCTCTGACCGGGAACTGAACTGAGTATCTTTTGGTTCACTGGCTGGGGGCTCAATCCACTGAGCCATACCAGTGAGGGCTGCAAAAAGCTCTTTTTATCCCTACTCAATTTTTATAGGTTTCAAAATGGAGCAAAGACCTTTCCCACTTTTTTCTTCTTCTTTGGGGGCGGTAGATTGTTCTTGCTTCTTTAAACTTGGACTCTTCCATTATCAACTTATATACTGTCAAAGAAAGTTTGTCTGATGCAAGAAGACCAATATTTTGTCAGAGGTGAGTGCTGAGTGTTGGGCTGTGTAGCTTGCATCATGTATCATCCTAATGAGCCAAGGAGTTCCTTTTGCTACTGGTGATTTTAAACATCAAGAAAGAGATAGGATAGGTAGATGTGAAGGAGCTGAAAGCCAGAGCAGCTGGCGGTGAGAGTCAGCAGGTGGGAATAGACTAAGGGGAGGGGAACTGAAGGCTCTAAGTGGTATGTGTAGCAGAGTACTCCAGGTAGTAGGGCTGGGTGAGAACTACATTCACTTGAATAAGTAGGTAAAATAACACAAGAGAATAAATCCTTCTCACACAGAGTACTCCTAACTTTCAAAGTTCCAGCTCAAAAGCAATCTCCTCCTGAGTTAAGCTTCCCTATGTCCCGTCCTCTCCTTCCCAAGGCAGAAACAGTCTCTGCTTTGTCTGACATTTTGTAGCACATTGTTCATACTGCTTTCATGGCAGTTACCACTTTCTACTGTATTTGTGGAAACCTGTCCTTCAGTCCTGGAATGAGTCTCCCTTGAGGGCAATTTATTGACCTTTATCTGTTAGGGGCCTGGCTCTGTCCTGGACTGTAGAGTTGTTAGTAGTTTGTTGAATAATGAATGTCACAGTGTGGAATAGTGCAATCTGAATCCATAATAGTGTTGATTGATTTCTCACACTAAAGGGCCTGACTGTTGGCCCATGAAAGAGCTGCATACCCTGAAACCACAGTTTGCCCCATTTAAATTGTCTCATAACTAAAGTCCCAATAGGGTCTCAAAACCTTTAAAATTATGTATGAAATAGAGCTACCTTGGGGTGGCTACAGATCTCTCGATGCTTTGTGCTTGGGTAGGCATTAGGCTTTGGGAAGGAATATTGCTTTTTAGGCTACTGTCACACTGATTTACAAAATGGCATGCCAAGGAAAGACTGAAAAGCCTCTCTTCTCCCCACCTCCATGTTGACTTCATTTTAAAGGAGGTGACAGCTTTTGTTTCGATTAAACTTTGTGAAGAGCACTATTCAATGAAAGCCTCCTGTCTTGCAGAAGTCAGCTTTTTCTTTTTAAAAATATTTCATTTATTTTTTAGGAAGAGGGGAAAGGAGGGAGAAAGAGAGAGAGAGAAACATCAATGTGAGAGAGAAACATGGATCGCTTGCCTCTCATAAGTGTCCTGACTGGGAACCAAACCTGCAATCCAGGTGTGTGCCCTCACTGGGAATCGAGCCAGTGTCTTTTCACTTTGTGGGATGATGCCGAACCCACTGAGCAACACCAGTCAGGGCAAAGCCAGCTTTTTTTATGGTGGGACCAGCATCTTGGTCTTCCTGACTGTCATTCTCTGGCTCTCTCTGTGTGGCCACTCTTGTGGCCTTGGGAGAGCTTCATCCACATTTCTTTCCCTTTGGGCTGAAGAGAACAGCATTCTTTTTTATCCCCAGTGGTTCTTCATTGGAAAAGTACAGAAGTGGAGGATGAGGTGGCTGTAGTTTCCTTTTTCTTTTTTTTTTAAGCCATCAACTATTTATTGTATACAGATTAAATTTTAGTTACAGAAATCTGTTGAAAATGATTATAATTTCTGGAAGACCAAAGAGAGGAAAAGAGAAAAAGAAAACCTCAAGAAAGCCTTATAAATTTTTTAAAAACCTAAAAAATTAGACTGTTCTGAAAATACTTCCTTAAAGAGGTAAGTGTGTGTCTCTTCACATGTCGTTTGTCCCATCAGTCACTGTCTTAGGAGCAATAAGGTCTTTATTTTTGTCATATTATTTCTGAAGATCTTAAAACCCCCCATTTCCTCACACTTGGGCCAGCCATGTGCACCTTCATGAAGCAGACTAAGTTGTGTGTGCTCCTGGCCTTTCCCCCGCCCAAACTTCATGCTCCCAGCCCCTCAGGCACTCAGACTGCCTCTTTCTTCTGGTTTATCAAAATATGTTTTTAGGAAAGGATTTTCTATAGGTCAGGTCATTTCTTATTTGCATTAAAGTTACAATATTCTCCTTTTCCAGGATTATTTGCATATTAAGTTTCATCTACATTTGTTGAGTAAATGGCTTCCTGCCCCCTGCCTTTTTTCCTTCAAATTCAGGCATTAGGAAATAATTAGGGGATAGGTTAGAAGATAGGCAGTAATTCTCTGGGTATCTTTGTCGTGTCAGTTAAGCCATTGAATATTTACCTAAGTATCCTGCTAATTACAAGATCTTGAAATAGGAACCAGGTTTCCTGAGCCCCAGTATAATACCTCAAAACTAGAAGTTAAAAACACAGCTTTTAGGTGTTAAAGATCACGTTGTTTTGCAGAGCATCACCTGCCCCATCAAGAAGGCCCCTATCAGAGGTGGATTAAGGTTAGTTGAGGCCCCGGGCGCAGAAGAAAATATTTAAACATACTATCAGGTTTTACTGCTGATTGTAAACTTGTACATAATTAAAATTGCACATATGAAACCAAACTTGGTGTCACTAGTAAAAAGTGTAAAGTTGGGGTTTTGCAGGGCCCTTCAGAAGTCGGGGCTCAGGGCGCGTGCCCGGTGCACCCGCTGTTAAATCTGCCTCTGGCCCCTACAATTTAATTGATCACTGCAAGCTGGACATTGGTCCAAGACAAGCAAATGCTGCCATGTCATTGAAAACTGGGTAACTGACTAAAATGTATCCTGAAAAATGAAGATGGAGCAATGGTGCTATGAGCCAAGGAATGTGGGCAGCCTTTGGATGCTAGGAAGGGCAAGGAAATGCATCATTCCCTACACTTGGAGAAGGAATTCAGCCCCTGCTGACACCCTGGTTTTAGGACTACTGACCTCCAGAACTGTAAGATAATAAGTGTGCATTGTTTTAAACCACTAAGTTTGTGTTGATTTGTTACAGCAACCGCAGAAAATGAATACAGAGCCCATGCTTTTGATTACTAAGCCTTGTCTTTGATGCCTACAAAAGGAGCGCTTATGGAATTACCAGGCTATCCTAAGGAAAAACAAAAATATGGCTGTTTGGTGAGTACAAATAAAACTAGTAACTCAGAATCATCAGTAGGAGATACTTAGTTTTACATTTCACCTTGAAATATGATCGGAAGATCTTAGATGAGAGAGAAAAAGAGAGAGAGAGAGAGAGAGAGAGAGAGAGAGAGAGAGAGAGAGAGAGAGAGAGAGAGATTTTGATTCACTTTACCCAAAAGTGATCCTTTGATGTTATATTGATAGTTACTGTGGTATCTTGTATCCATCCACTAGATGTCAGGGGAGACAATGTCAAGGCTTCTACTGATTGCTTCATCCTTCTAGCTGGGGAGCATTCCTGATGAAACTGAACAGCAAACAATTGCAGAAACTATATAGTAATTAACATGTACAATGTAGACAAAATACAGCAAATATCCTAAATTATTATTTTGGAATATGTACAACAAATAGTCATAATCTGTACTCTCATGACGCCAAATGAAATAGTGCCAGTTTGCCAGCTCTTTTAAACAGTTTTTAGTTGCCCACAGAGGGTATTCAGGCCCAGTAGCCTGAGGCTTAACCTTTACTTTTTACACTTACAAACAACACTTCACCTAGAAAGCTTCTGAGCAGCCTATCACAGGGGAATTTTATTGATTGATTTTGTGTAAGATCATTTTTGTGGCTCTTCTTAATACCTGTTTTCTGGCAGCTGTAGTGTTCATGTGAAATAACCTATTGTGTCTTCGGTTATATTTAATTTGCTTATTTAGATGGCTTGAGCAATTTACCCTGTAAGTTCTACTTCTTTTTGTTTGCTCCTGAGTCAGACTGGATGGACCTGGTAGGGAGGCACAGAAGGGTTAGCTTCTAATGTGAATCATAAATAACAAAAGTTAAAGGCAGTGATGTTGTCAGATGACTCATCAGCATGGCACTGAGGTCAAGAGAGCAGAAGCAAAAACAACAAAAAATCTAAAGCACTTTTTGCTGACCTGTGTAGCGTGTGTGCATGTGTGCTGGGTTGATTCCCAGGGAAGAAAGAAGTCATGATTCTTTCATGGCCTGCCTGACCACAAATCGCCAAAGAACTGCCCATTGGTTGTAGAAACAGCCTGGATCAATAAATTTGGACCAGAGCTGCTAACAAGGTTATGCCTGTGCCAAATACGGTGGAAAGCTGACCTCTTTAATTCCTCTTATTACACCTCAGTGTCACTAGTATCATGTGATCTTTTCAGAAAACATGATTTTAGTTCTATGGTACAGTATAACTTTCTAAGTTTTTTTTCTTTTTTATTGTTCTATTACTGTCGTCCCGATTTTCCCCCATGGCTTTCCCCTGCCCTGCCCACCCCCTCCCCAATCCCACAATCAATCCCCACCCTGTTGTCCATGTCTATAGGTCATTTATAGGTGTTCTTTAACTAGGCCCTTCTCTTCTTTCCTCCCTTAGCCCCCTCCCCGCTCTCCTCTGGTCCCTGCTCTAAGATTTTTTTTTTTCCTATTCCTAAGTCTTGCTGAAT
>PVJD01007096.1:0-59034 GCA_004026545.1 Mormoops blainvillei | reverse complement strand
TTTCCCTATATTCTAAGGAATCAGTGACCCTACTTTCCATCTGCAGGCTTAAGGTTTCCTATATTTATCCAAAGATAGTGGAGACGAGTATTTTGAGCTATATCCTCCCAATATCTACTTTTTTTAGTGATCTTTTAACTTTTGTTCACTTTTAAATAATTAATTTTTGAATAAGTTATACATGCGCATGGTGCAAAACCCAAAGAGTGAAAAGAAAGAAATAAACGAGCTTTTTAAAAACCTCAAAAATGAGGTTTTTCTCGTGTTGTAATCTTAGACATTCCCTTCCCTTCCCCTGAAAGAGTAACTACTGGCAATTTCTTGTTTATTCTCCAAAGGTAGTCTAAGCAATTGTATAATGCAAACAATAACATACTTTATATACTCTTTTACGTGCAACTTTTTCATTTAACATTATTTTGGAAGTAGTCCATGTCAGTACATTTGGAAATACTTGATTCATTATTTAGGTGAACTGTAACTTATTGATAGACCTTTAGATGGTTTCCAGTCTTTTGCTGTTACATCATTCCGATGTGTATCTTTGTAAATAAAGTCGTTTTGCACATGTGGGAGTATATCTGCAGCATAAATCCCTAGAAATGGAATTGCTGAGTCAAAGAGTAGATGCAATTTTATTTTTTTATTTAAAAAATTTTATTATAATTTTTCCATTACCATTTAACCCTCTTATACTCCCCTCCCCACCATAATCACCACACTGTTGTCCATGTCCATGAGTCCTTTTTCATTTTTGCTCTGTCCCTCCACCCCTAACATCCCCGCACAATAGCTGTCATCTTGCTCTCCATCTATGAGTCTGTATCTATTTTGTTAGTTCAGTTTATTCATTAGATTCCACATAATAGCGAATTCGTATGGTATTTGTCTTTCTCTGACTGGCTTATTTCACTTAGCATAATGTTCTCCAGGCCTATCCATGCTGTTGCAAAGGGTAAATTTTTCTTCTTTTTTACTACTGAGTAGTATTCCATTGTGTAAATGTCCTATAGTTGTTTTATCTATTCATTTGCTGACGGACACTTGGGCTCCTTCCATATCTTGGTGATTATAAATAATGCTGCAATGAACATAGAGGTGCTTCTGTTCCTTTGAATTAGTATTTCAGGTTTCTTCATATATATTCCAAAAAGTGGGATTGCTGGGTCAAAAGGCAGATCCATTTTTAGTTTTTTCAGGTATCTCCATACTGTTTTCCACAGTGGTTGCACCAGTCTGCATTCCCACCAACAGCTCAAAAGATTTCCCTTTTCTCCACATCCTCACCAGCACTTGTTGTTTGTTGATTTGGTTATGATGGCCATTCTGACAGGTGTTAGATGGTATCTCATTGTGGTTTTAATTTGCATCTCTCTGATGATTAGTGACATTGAGCATCTTTTCATATGTCTATTGACCATCTGTATGTCCTCTTTAGAGAAGTGTCTATTCAGGTCCTTTACCTATTTTTTAAAATAAGATTGTTTTGTGTGTGTGTGTGTGTGTGTGTGTATGTGTGTGTGTGTTGAGTTTTGTAAGTACTTTACAATTTTGAATACTAACCCCTTATTAGATGTATTGGCGAATATGTTCTCCCATTCTGTGGATTGTGTTTTTATTTTGTTGATGGTATCTTTGCTGTGTAAAAACTTATTAGTTTGATGTAGTCTTATTTGTTTATTTTTTTTCTTTTGTTTCCTTTGGCCTGGGGAAATATATTGGATAAAATATTACTATGAACAATGTCCAAGATTTTGCTGCCTATGTTTTCTTCTAGGATTTTTATGGTTTCAGGTCTAATATTTAAGTCTTTAATCCATTTTGAATTTATTCTTGTGTGTGGCATAAGAAAGTGGTCTAGTTTCACTTTTCTGCACATATCTGTCCAATTTTCCGAACACCAATTATTGAAGAAACTACCTGTAGCCCATTGTATGTGCTTGCTTCCTCTCTCGAATGCTGATTGATTATAAAAGTGTGGGTTTATTTCTAGGCTCTCTATTGTGTTCCATTGATCTATGTGTCTGTTTTTATGCCAGTACCATGCTGTTTTGCTTACTACGGCCTTATAGTGCAGTCTGATATTAGGTAGTGTTATTTCTCCAACTTTGTTCTTACTTCTCAGGATTGCTATTGGTATGTGGGGCCTTTTGTGTTTCTCTGAAATACAACATTGGGATCTTTATAGGAATTGTGTTGAATCTACACATTGCTTTGGGTAGCATGGACATTTTAATGATGTTAATTCTTCCTATTCATGAATATGGTATGTGCTTCCACTTATTTGTATCTTCCCTCGATTTCTTTCTTCAGTGTCTTATAATTTTCCTAGTGCAGATCTTTTACATCCTTGGTTAGTTTTATGCCTAGGTATTTTACTCTTTTTGAAGCGATTGTGAATGGGTTTGTTTTCTTAATTTCCCTTTCTGATATTTCATTATTGGCATATAAAAAGGCAACTGATACCTGGATATTAATTTTGTACCCTGCTACTTTGCTGAATTCATTTATCAGTTCTAGAAGTTTCTTGGTGGAATCTTTGGAGTTCTCTATGTACAGTATCATGTCATCTGCAAATAATGACAGTTTAACTTGTCCTTTCCAATTTGGATGCTTTTTATTTCTTCTTGTCTGATTGCTATGTCTGGGACTTCCAGTACTATGTTGAGTAAGAGAGGTGAAAGCGGACATCCCTGTCTTGTTCCCAATTTTAAGGGAATGCTTATAATTTTTGCCTGTTGAGTATGATGCTGGCAGTGTGCTTGTCATAAATGGGGTAGATGCATTTTTAGTTTTGACAGAAATTGCCAAATTGTCTCCATTAGGTCAAAAGAATTGTTAATCCCGTCAGTAATGTATGGCAGTGCCTGTTTTCTCACATTCTTGCAAGAAAAATATGTTATCAAATTTTAAATCTTTCTTTATCTGACATATATTATGGTCAGTATAGTCTAGATTTAGCTTCCATTTCCCTCATGAACAAGATTGAACATAGAAATATGTTTAAGAGAAATTTGTATTAACCTTTTTTTGGATTATCTATGCTCATCCATTGCCCAATTTTTAATTGGGTTGTTGGTTTTGGTCTTATTGATATGTAGGAGCATTTATATATTAAGGAAAGTAGCCGTTTGTCTTTGGTTTGTGTTGCTGGTGTTTCCAGGTTGTCTTTTGATTTCCTGATAATGATCTTTTTGTGATGCAGTATTTTTCAGATTATATAGTCATATTAATTTTTGCTTTTATGGCTTTTGGAATATATGGAATTTTAGATCTTTTCCTTCCTGGGATTATTAAAAATTTTACCCATATTTTCTTCTAGTATTTTTATGGTTCTATCATTTTAGATGTAAACATTTAATCCATTTGGTATAAGGCATTACATACTGATTTAACTTTTCAAAAACACTTTTAACTCTCATCCCCCCGATTATGTAAAGAATAGCTGCTTATTGCAAAAATTTAGGGATATAGAAACACAAAGAGAAAGAAAAATCACTTATCATCCCATTACCTAGAGATAACTACTGATAACATATTGTATTTCCTTTTCTTTTTTTATGTATATATTGAAACATAGCTTTTTCTTTCAAAATCACGATCATATTATATATATACTTCAGTATCCTGCTTTTTTCAACTTACTATTATATCATGAGAAAATTTCCAATGTCAAATGTACTTACTTTTTTTTTCCTTTTTAAAAAATATATTTTATTGATTATGCTATTACAGTTGTCCAAATTTATCCCCTGTTGCTCCCCTCTGCCCGGTACCCCCATTCCCTCAAACAATCCCGTTCCTTAGTTCTTGTCCATGGGTTGTGCATATAAGTTATTTGGCTTTTCCATTTCCTATATGATTCTTAACATCCTCCTGTCTATTTTGTACCAATTATGCTTCTTAATCCCTACACCTTTTCCCCCATTCTGCCCCTTTTCAGTCCCAACTGATAACCCTCCAAATGATCTCCATATCTATGATTCTGTTCCTGTTCTTGTTGTTTGCTTAGTTTGTTTTTTTTTAGATTCAGTTGTTGATAGTTGTGAATTTGTTGCCATTTTAATGTTCATAATTTTGATCTTTTTCTTAAATAAGTCCCTTTAACATTTCATGTATTAATGGCTTGGTGATGATGAACTCCTTTAGCTTTACCTTGTCCGGGAAGCACTTTATCTGCCCTTCTATTCCAAATGATAGCTTTGCTGGATAGAGTAATCTAGGTTGTAGGTCCTTGCTTTTCATCACTTTAAATACTTCTTCCCAGTCTCTTCTTGCCTGAAAAGTTTCTTTTGAGAAATCAGCTGACAGTCTTATGGGAACTCCTTTATAGGTAACTCTGCTTTTTTCTTGCTGCCTTTAAGATTCTCTCTTTATTTTTAACCTTTGACACTTTAATTATGATGTATCTTGGTGTGGCACTCTTTGGGTCCAGCTTGTTTGGGATTCCTTGTGCTTGTATGTCTATTTCCTTCACCAAGTTAGGGAAGTTTCTTTCCTTATTTTTTCAAATAAGCTTTCAATTTCTTGATCTTCCTCTTCTCCTTCTGGCATCCCTATGATTCAGATGTTGGTACATTTTTAGATGTCCCAGAGGCTCCTTTTACTATCCTCTTTTTTTAAATTCTTTTTTCTTCTTGCTGTTCTGGTTGAATGTTTGTTTCTTCCTTATGTTCCAAATCATTGATTTGAATCCCAGCTTCATGCCCTACAGTGTTCATTCACTGGGGATTTTTCTTTATTTTGCTTAGTGTAGCCTTCATTTCTTCCCTTATACATTTGCTGTACTCATTGAGTTCTTTGAGCATCCTGATCACCAGTGTTTTGAACTCTGCATCTGATAGGTTGGCTATCTCTGTTTCATTTAGTTCTTTTTCTAGGGCTCTGTTCTATTCCTTCATTTAAAACATTTTTCTTTGTCTCCTCAATTTGGCAGCCTCTCTGTGTTTCTTTCTATGTACTAGATAGAGCTGTTTTGCTCCCTGTCCTAGTAGTGCAGCCTATTTTAGCAAAGGTGCCCTTCTAGATGAATGTGATTTCTTTAAATCCTTGCTTGTCAGACTTCCATACAGCTCAATTTTCTGATGGTTCTGGGCATCATTTATTTTGAGCTCTAGCTGTAGTTCTTTCTGTGGTTGTGAGAGGGGGAGAAGCATGTTTACCTAAGCCTCCATCTTGACAGGAATCTGTATATATATGTCATATATTCTTTATCCATTTGTCTATTGATGAATACTTAGATTGCTTCCATATCTTGGCCATTGTAAATAATGCTGCTTTTCCATTTTTGAAGTGGTTTCTCCACTCTGCCAGTCAGCCTCGGGGCCAGGTGGTTCTGCAACTGCTTGTACTGCTGGGCTCCTCTGACTATCCGGCTCCTGCTCCACCACAGAGGCTGCTCTTGGGGCACAGGGTTCACTGGGGAAACTGAGTTGGCAAAGGATGGATTAGGCAGTAAAATATGAGTGTTTTGTTGCCTATCCGAGTCTGTTTCATCTGCATCTATTTTGAGGCTTAGTTTGAAAGTTCTGGAGTGATAGAAAACTGTTTCTGTACAAATGGTTATGAATATTCATGGGAAGTCTCATTCCTTGATGGGCATCTAGTAAATGTTCATTGATAATATGCTTTCCCTGCCATCATTCAAATTCTTTCTTAAAAAGGGTTTTATTTATTTTTAGAGGGAAGGGAAGGGAAGGAGAAAGAGAGGGAGAGAAACATCAATGTGAGAGAGAATCATCAATACGTAACCTCTCGCAGGCTCCCAATCTGGGGAGCTGGTCGGCATCCCAGGCATGTGCCCTGACTGGGAATCAAACCAGTGACCTTTTGGTTTACTGGATGACACCCAACCCACTGAACCACACCAGTCAGGGCTCAAATTCTTAATTAAAAGTTAAGTGCAAATATACTTAATTTGGGACCAAATTCTGTTTTTTTATATAATGCCCTAAGAATGACTCACAGTGCTCTATATCAGGTAATCATTCAATAATATTTTGAAATGATACCATTTGACACTGTAACATAACAAATCGTTATTTTCTATGAAAAATTTACTAATTAAGTTTATATATGACTTAATGGGGTAATAATTGAATAATTACTTAGAGAGACAAAACAAAGGGAATACACTGGGGAGAGATTCAATTTCTGATAATCAAGTAATAAAAGTCTTCATGGAACAAGTGGTATTTCATATGGGACTGAATAGAATTTGACAGGTAGAGATAGAGATGGGAAAGGCAAGACATTTCTGGCAGAGAGGATGAACTTCGCTAAAATCCAGAAGTGGGGATACACCAGGTTTGTTCAGGGAATTTGCAATTGTCCAGTTTGGTTAGTACATAGGTTGCATGAGTGGGAATAGGGAGACATTAGGTTTAAAAATTAACTTTGTAAATGCAAAGCTTAATGAAGTCTTTGAAAGGGACTGGAAGTTGCTACTTCTGTAGGTATCAGAGTGTTGAAAGGTTTTTGACTTTTTACTAGGGAGAATGTTAAACATATACAAAAAGAAACAGCAAAACAATATGATAACTCCTCATGTAGACATCACCCTGTTGCAGCACTTGTGATTTTTTTCAGTTGTGATCTTGTAGCCACTCTTGTTTCATCTTCATGCCCTGTTTCTGCCATATTATTTTGAAGGAAATCCAAGGCATCCTATCATTTCATACATAAATATTGCAGTATGTGTTGCTAAAATATAACGATTCCTTCCAAAAACATAACCATAATACCAAAACATAGTCACACCTGAAAGAACTAACAGTATTTCCTCAAAATGATTTAAGGGTTTTTAAGACAGCACACCATGACCAGTACAGAACTCAACTCAGGAAGGAATATGGTTGCATATTCCCCAAGCATAAAATTTTTGTTATTTAATAGAATGAAATTGATTTGCATAGAGGAGAGTTACATAAATGCAGATAACAGAAATGAACCATTTTTCATGAGCGGTGAATGCTGTAAGTCACTTCACTGACACAAAGTCATTTAGAGATTTTTTAAAAAGCATGCAGTTACGTCAGAAGCAGACCTTGGAAATGATGTTTCTCAGGAGGGAAAATGCTACAGCCAATTTTCATTAAAATAAAACTGACAAAATAATTTTTTCAACCTTTTAAAGTCTTTCGTAGAAATAACAGGGGCCTATTTCTTTCTATCTTTATCACCTTTGCCTGGAAGTGCCCAAGAATGAGAGTGATTTTTTTTTTAAAGACTAGGGTTAAAGAGAGATAATTAAGGAAAAAGAAGAAAATAAATAGCTCAGTATCCCAATAAATTGTGTCCTTCTAAAGAAACTGCATTATGTTAGAATAGATTATTATCTGGGGGTTGGTTGGAAAAGTGCTGCTATTGTGGTGGAAATGCAATTACATTGTGTTGGATGTTGATGAAGAGAAGGCCATTGAAAGCCAGAAGCCTCCCTATTCCCCTGGGTGCCTTCATCCCTGTGACATTAGCCACCTGGAGCCCTGTTTGTTCAGTTGCCCATCTGATAGAATATCTAATCTTCTCATTTCCTGTGCTGTGGAAAATTATTTTATTCAGCAAGTGACTGAACCCTTATTTGGAATGAAAATCACTGATGTATTTGAGACAATGTGTTTGGCACAAAACAAAGATGAGTCTTAGATTCCTTTTTCTAGCAGACCTTGCCCAAAGCCTGCCAATTTTAAATAAAAAAAGACAATAGAAGGTCCAAGTGGGTTTGGAAGAGCAGAGGCTGTTTTAAATGGTAAATAATTTCTTTAACTTCATTTTCTGAAGACTTACTCTTTAACAAGATGAGTGGGGGGTAAAAAAACACCTTTGAACAAATGTTGCTACTGCTAAATTTTAGTTGTAATTAAGCACCTCTGCAAGGTTCCAGAGCCATTCAAATATAAGGGGACAGTGGCACAGTATAGTTAGATACTGATGCTTGTGTTGAATGACTTTCAATTCCAGAGCGACAGAAGATGGAATATGCACACTTAAAAAAAATGTACTTTCTTTGAACTATAGTAGTCTCAATGAGAAATAGAGGCTTCTGAGTGCAGGAGGCAGAACTCAGCATATATTTTATCTTTCCTCATTTTTTTATTCTAACTTGTCTTGCTTTTTGCTCATTGTATCATAGCTGGTTCTTATTTTTCTGTTATTAACTTCATTAAATCCATGCAAATCTAGTTCACTTAGATTGTAAGACCCACTTGTCCTTTTGTCTAGCACGGAGATAAGCAAACATTTCAACACATTAGACCAGAGAGGTGTAAACTGTGGTAACATCCCCTTTATCTGTACTTTAGACTTCTGGTAATCTAAACTGGCCTCTCTACAAGGCTGGAACTTGGAAGGAAAGAAAAAAGAGGCCTTTGAGATGTCAAAAGAACTATCATGAAGACCTTGAAATTTACCCTGCAGGAGAAGCATCAGGACAGGCAGTCAGATCCTAACTTTAATCAGTAACCTTATTTTTTACGCAATTCTGATAGACTTCATTATCTGGCTTGCTGGACTACAGCAAATTAGATGAGAGACAATTAGCAGTGGGTCCACTGAGAGCCAGAAGAAATAACAGCCAAAAGTTTGAATGCAAGGGAGGAGTAGAAAAGACATAAATATTGAGACAAGCTGAGCAGTCTGTGGCCATTGAGTGAAGGGGCAAATAGTATGTGGGCCACAGGAGCCTTGAGCACACTCCACCTTTGAGATAGGAGCTGTCCTGCCTCTCTATATGTATCCCCAGTACCTAGCCCATAAAGTGGACACTTTTTTGTTTGGAAAGCAGGCACGAAAGCGAGATCCCAGTAGAATCCATTAGTGTTTATAACGCTAAACTCAAGTAATCAGAAACGATTAGATTATATTCACTGTACTCTGATTAAGAAGGCAGAAAAATAATTCCATCTTACAAAATTTGTTTAAAAACACTTGAGTAAATACCTGGGCATGGGATTACTGGATTGTATGGTAAGTTTATGTTTAACTTATAAGAAACTGCTCAATCGTTTTCCAAAGTGGCTGTACCATTTTGCATTTCCACCAGTGATGTTTGAGAGTTTCTGTTGGTGTACATGCTCTCTAGCACTTCGCATTATCAGTTTTTAAACATTTTAATATTTTAATAGATGCATGGTGGTATATCATTTTGGTTTTAATTTACATTCCCCTAACAATTTATAATATTTTGCATCTTTTCATTTACTTATTTGACATCTGTATATATTCTTAGGTGAAGTGTCCAAATATTTTGTCTTTTTAAAAATTAGGTTACTTGTTTTCCTATTATTGAGATTCCAGGGCCCTTGATCTATTTTGGGTACAAGCCTTTTATCAGTAAGTGCTTACCCAACTGAAATGAAAACTTGTGTTTACATAAAAACCTGTACACCAATGTTAATAGTTGCTTTATTCATAATTGCTGAGAACTGGAAACACCCCAAATATCTTACAACTGGTGAATGGTTAAAAATGCAGTATATCTATAAAATGGAATACTGCTCAGCAATAAAAATGAAAAAGCTCCTGATTCACATACCAACTTGGATGAAACTCTTGTACTTTATGGTAAGTGAAAGAAGCCAGGTTCTAATTGCTCTGTACCATGATTCCATTTATGTGACACTTTGGAAAAGGCAAAACTATAGGGACAGAAAACAGACCAGTAGTTTCCAGGAGCTATGGGATAGGGGCAGGGTTTGACTGCAAAGGCGGCTACATGAGGGAAACTTGAAGAGTGATGGATCTGTTCTCAAACTTGATTTTGTTGGCGGTTTGTCAACACTTATAGAACTAACGTAATAGTGAGTTTTATTCTATACAAATTATACATCAGTTTTTTTAAAAAGGGACAAAAGGAAGAGTTGGAGGGTAGAAAAGGGAGTAAGCTTTACAATCGTGGAAAAGTCTCTACTGTGGCTACATTTTGGGGGTTTTCAGTAAGCTAGAGCATTCCATTAGTTATCAGATGCCTATAAGTTTAATCCCGTTTTTAGGGGAACACAAATAAAACTTTTAATCATTTGATTTTTGACTTACAGAGAATTGTGAATGCAGCAGCATTAGACATAGCTTAGCAGTTAATGTGATGGACAGATAGAAGCACAGTGGAAGAAGAAGGGAGAAGACCAAGGGTGAATAAATGACCCTCAGTTTATTTCTCTTTCTTTTACATACACACAGAAACACACACACGCACTTCACCTTTTCTCCCTCCTCCTTTCCACTTCCTCCTTTTCCGCATCACTAGTCTGTTAATCCATCCTTCACACTGGAGACAAATCCTTTTGTGATCCAGGCACACAAGCCCAGCCTCACAGTTTTACTTATTTCCTATGAACATTTGTACGTGTGCGAATTTACTCACATTGACTCCTTTGCCCAGTATGCCCTACCCCCTCTCACTCCTGATTCTTTCAACATCCAACTCAAAACTTGCCTACTGCATGAAGCCTTCTTCATTCAATCTATTCCGATGCGAATCTTCCCTCCTTGTGCTCAATAGATTCTGAGAAAATGCTTATTGCATTGTCCAAAGACAGGCAGGAGAACTAAAGAACAAATATGTGCATATTACAGATGCTGGATAGATAATGAATGATGGGCCTGAACCATTTTTTGTTTGAAGCAGTGTAGTGTAGTTAAAAAGCATGGAGGTGCCATGCTGCCTTGGTTGGAATACCAGCTCTGCTGTACACTGGCTACGCGACATTGGAGAAATTATTTAACTTCCAAGTCTCAGTTTCCTTATCTGTAAAATGGCAATAATAATTGCGTCTACCTGGGGTTGTTTCGAGGAGTAAATGAATTTATTATAAAATGCCCTATGTAAGTGTTAGCTGTTATTATTTTGGAAGCAGTCTTAATACTTCCAACTAATTCTATTCAGATGGGCTAAATATATAAATTCAAGGGGTATGCTGGTTTCAAAGGGATATTCCTGTTAGAAGATGGAGAAATGTAAGATAACATTTGCATTCATCCCATCCTGGCACTTCAGAAAGATCAGCAACACTGGTTCCATTATGGATTCTAATCTAATGCTGTGAAAATATATCATTGCAGCCTTCATAATAGGACTTTAAAGGGGACTGCATTGGCAGGGGCTGGAGGAGGGGGAGTCAGCTGTTGTACGACCTCTCTGAAGAGAGCACTTATAGCCAGCCCATTCCACGAGCAGTCATTTGATATTCTAGGCAGCTGCCTGACACTGCACTTCGATGCCCCACAGTATAATTAACAGGCACACACACAGCTGCCTTGTCAAACAATTGGCCAGACTTGGCAATGCATGCTGAAGGGGCGGGATGGTGGTAGGGAGCACCCAGGATATGGTCACCACCTTGGGCACGGAGCTTTCCCAGCAGCTCCGCAGTAACACTGCAGCTGCATCCTGAGCACTTCTCAAAGCACTGTGCCTGCTAATTTCTTATGGAGGACTATCAAGACACCCCAGTTCATAAGAAGTTTCCATTCTTTGGCTTAAACAACAACAATACGACTAGCTTGAACTCCTTGATACTATCAGTCGGCTTGTGACCGGCCCATTCGGGGTTTTTTGTTTGTTTGTTTGTTTTTTAATTCTCTTCTAACCCGCACAAGGACTGTTTTTTAAATCCCTGTTACCACTGGCCAGATAAATCTTGTTCAGGGAAGGAAGTGTAAGAGGAAGTGTGATGTTAGGAAAAAGCACGGGACTGGGAATCAGGAGACCTCCCCATTTGTTCTAACTCATTAGTTATGACATGACCTTGAGAAAGTGTTCTCTTTGGAACTTTGCATCTTAATGTGTCCAATAAGATGGTTAGGTTAGAGAGAGCCTTTCTGGGATACTTGTGGCTTTGGGGCTCTATTACTCATCAACCATTTTAGGAACTTTGGATTTTTGATCCTGGATCCAATGTAACCCAGAATCTCAGCGTAAGAATCTCAGAACTGTCCCTTCCCTGAGTTGCCAAATAACCAATTCTTATACAGAATAGGATCCCTGTCCTTGAAACTTGCAGCTTTGCTTTCCAGCCCTTCTTGAGAGTGCTGCATAATCCTAACACGGGGTTGTATCAGAATGCTCCAGCAGTTTTTGGAGAAAAGCTCAAGAATGTACTCACACTGCAGATGGAACCCAAGGATGAAGCCCAAACCCAGCTTTGCTACTCTGCATAGGGCATATTGCTACTCTGGGCTTGCTCATTTCAGTTATGTGTTTCACATTTTATCTGTGTTGGCCATCAGGCTGCTAGTTTGAGAAACACTCTGTTGATTTTAGCTGGGTCCATTCAGCTCATTTCCCTTGTGAGGAAACGCTGTCTCTCACAAAGGAGCCTCCTGTAAAGAGTAGAGCAGGAGGGACTGGCCCCTGGCAGTCACACTGTATTCTCTCTGCGCACGCTTATCCATTTAAAATCAGGTTGAGGAAAACAACAGGGACATGTCAGATTGGGTTGGGACTGCCTAATGGGGAGATCAATAGCTTCGGTGTATGTTGTGTGGTCAGAATGCTGAGACTCTAGTACTACTGGTTTTGCCTTGGGGGATGGGAGAGATTTGTGGGTAAGAGCATCTCTCCCCAATTCTGCATTCAGTGATGTCCAGTTGGTACCTTGACGTTGGCCAGCATGGTAGTGCTTTCTCACTATGGAACTCGGCAAACACCACAAATCAGGGATTTTTTTTTCTATTTTTTTCTTTCTCTTGTTCAGGCTGTGTAATTTGTACTGATATATCTTTAAATTTATTGGCTCTTTCCTCTGTCATCTCCAACATGCTATTGATCCCATAGAGGGGGATTTTAATTTTGGTTATTGTAGGTTTCAATTCTAAACTTTACATTTAGCTCTTCTATTTGTTTTTTAAGACTTTACATTTTTTCAATTATTTCAAGAATTTTCATGATTGGATGCAGGAGCATGTTATAATAGCTGTTTTAATGTTATTGTCAGATAATTACAACAACATATGTATCATTTTGACACTGGCATCTGTTACTGTCTCTTCTCATGTGAATTAAGATTTTCCTGGTTCTTCATATGCCAAGTATTTTTGGATTGTATCCTGGATATTTTGAGTATTATGTTATAAGACTCTGGGTATTGTTTAAGTTCTATGAAAGATGTTAATATGTTAGCAGGCAATCAATATGGTTAGGTTTGGGTTGCAATTTTCAGCCCATCTTTTTGGGCTATAGTTCCAATTTCAGTTCTATCTATAGTATTTTCAAAGCCTTCATATTATTATTTGGACCTGTCCCAACTGCATGCCACCCAGTGGTCAGTGCGGGAACCTGGACAGTAATTTCTTTCGTGGTTCAGCTCTCAAAGTTTTTGGCATGGTCATTGGGTTCAGGGTAATTAGGATCAGATCCACACATGCGCAGCTCAGGGATGAGTCCAGGCGTTTATAAACAATCTTATGGGGTCACTCTCCTGAGCTTCTTCCTCACTGCGCCTCTGCTCACTTCCAGGGCCAAGCAGTGGGAGGGCAGAAGAACACAGCAGTGAAACAGCAATGGGGATTTGTCCATATGGACCACAGCCCCACTGATCAAAAAGGAGCCTTTGGCCCATGCAAGCTCCTCTGCCACCACCGTCACTGTGTTGCTGGGGTCTGGGCCATGAGATAATGGACAGAGATAAAAGAAAACCTCTTTGAATGTTAAATGTTCCTCTTCCAGGCCCTTGAACCAGGACTAGAGAGTTTCTTATGGAGCTTTCTCCGCTTGCATTGTTGCCCAGTTTTGGGCTTCAGACTGTGTTGTGTTTAAGTGGGGGTATTCCACAGGGAGAAAATGGCAAACTCACCGTCAGTTGGGTGATACTTTGGATTCTGGTTTTCTTCCTCAATCTGCCTGCTACTGTTTTTGTTTTTGGCATCTTCAAATAGCTGCTCCATGAATCTGGCCAGGTTTTATAGCTGCATTAAGTAGGAGAGAGAGGGTGGAGTGTGTTTACTCTATCTTGTGTTCCTGGAGTTGAGGGCCCTTTCTTTTTTTTCCTGGAGATCAGTGATTAAACATTCATCAGGACACTACTTACTGGCTGATTGTACCAAGTATGACTATAGGTAAGGAGACTCATTATGCAACCTCTCACATTGATTTCAGGCCATTCTACCATTTTCTCTGCTGCTCTGAACAATCACTCTACCACTCTGGGCCTCAATATCCTCATTTGCAATTTGGGGATAGTAATAATGCACACCTCAGTGGGCTGATGCACAGGATAGATGACATAATGCAGTGCCTAGAACAGTGCCTGGCCTATGGAACATGTTCAATAAATGGAAGCTATACCATTCGAAAGAAAAGAAAAACCCTCTGTCTCTTTCCAAAGGAGAGAGGTATGCATTTAGTCAGAAATAAAACCCAGAGATGGATAGACCTTATGGCATAGTGGTTTAGAGCTTCAGTTTTGGAGTCAGTGGGTAAATCTCCAATTCATCTGCTCCCTAGCCATGTGATACTGGGTGAGTCACTTTACATTTCTGTGCCAGCAGTAAAGAGTACGATGCTCGTACATACTTCACAGATTTATCGGGAGGGTTGAAGGAGATAATACACAATGAATGCTTAATAAGTATTGACTATTATGAATATTGTTTCAACTTAGTTGAGTATGTACTGAGAACTACGCCCCATAGGGCTATTTAATGGATATTTTATAGTTAAAAAGTACCTATAAATATCTTTATACACACATATAGTATATATATACATACACACATTGTATATTGTATTGTGCTTATATAAGTATATACACACACATGTACATGCACACAGTCATCTATAGGGCATTATATCGATAAAATATCCATTACATAGCCCTGTAAGCCCTAGTTCACAGTACGCACGTGTGTGTGTGTAACGCACATACACTCTGGGGTGTTTTTGGAACTTGCTGTCACTTCCTTCTCTTCCTGCGACACTATTTGGGTACCTTCTCTCTGCATCCTTGCAGGACCCAGAACCACTGTCATGATCTATTTGAAAACACTCCACAGTGCGTACTGGACTATAACGAAAAGAAATCGATGTAGACACAGTTAATTTCTCCAAATTGACTAAGGGCTCTGTCACTTCCTGCTTAGAGCTGTACTCCTCAGTTCCTTTCAAAGTCACAACTTGTGAGCTTTTGACATGCCCTTTCCATTAGCTGGACTAACTGCTCACCCAGGCCCCCTAGGGGAAGAGCATGTGCCTCATTTCTTTTGCAAATGGCTGCTGGAGCTAGAATTAAGAGAAGTGGTTTTGCCGATACACACAATTTTGTGATTTGTCTAACACCCCCCTTCCAGAACAGCCTGTTGCCTCTAATTTTCCTCTTCGGTTATCTGATTGTATTTTTAATTTTTATACAGTCCTTTTGATTTAAAAATTTTTCCATATGTTACGATTCCATTTTACAACTTTGACAGAGTGTCATATTTGATATTCAAAGTGGCAGTGACAAAGGTGTTAATGTGATAAGATACTGTTCTACATGTCCCCAGTGCCTGTCTCATTTTTCAGGACAGTACGGTATAGTAGATAGAAGTCTGCACTAGCAGCCCCAAAACTGGTGTCAAGTCCTGGATCTGCTGCTCACTTCCTTGGAGTCATAGGGCAAGTCACATCACTACTCTGGGTGTCAGTTTCTTTCATCCTAATACAGTGCGCCCAGGGGCCAGAGCAGTACCGCTTAAAGGTAAGGCCATGAGTGAAGCCTAGGTGCACCAGCAACTGCAGAGTAGATTCTCGGTGGTCAGCAAGAGCACATGATGCTCCTGGTACCTCCACTGGGGAAACCAAGGGATTTAAGGAGCTGGTCTCTAGCCAGTCCCCTTCAGTCTTCCTCCCTTACGCTGGTAGAAGTTCTGGAAATACAAGATCTCTGTTAAACGTGGAGGCTTGAACCAGATAATTTCCGAGGCCTGTTAGCTCCAAAATTTGAGGTTTATTATGGGTGGGACTGGGTTAAAGTAGGTGCAGAAATGTTTCTGAAGCTGCTGTTCGTATGCTTGGAGGCCTCACAAATGATGGGAGTATTCTAGTCATGTAACCTGGCAGTTTTTGTTTCCTCATTTCTGAACCAGGGATAATGATACCTCCTTCTGCTTAGTGCTCAGGGCACCTGCGAGGAACGAATGTGATAATGTAACAGGCCCCCCCACCAAAAGCGGATCTGTAACGGTGTCCAGAATGTGGGGTGTCCAAGAAAAATATAGGATATCCTCCCTCCCCTACCCCAAGGTGGACCACCATGGGGAAGGGAGACCTGGAGCAGGGCCTTTCAGAGTTACTTTGCATATCAATAACAGGCCAGCTTCAGACCTGCCTTGGAGCAAGCCACTGTGAACATTTTGCATGTCAATAACAGCAGGATAGCTTCATCCCCCATATGCAAAGACGGTTATTTTGCATGTCAACAGGGCTAACTGGGAAGGTTTGGATAACTTAAGCCCAGGAGTTGACTGGGAAAAAGCACCTGTCCCCACCCGGCAGTTACAGAGCGCCTGTACGGGAGAGCTGAGAGATGGTTCTCTCCACGCCAGAGGGGAACAATGCGAAGACCATGGGGAAGGGAAGGAGAGGAAGGACTCTTGCTAGTGGGCCATGAGAAGGTGCCACGTGGTTTTGAATTAAGAGCTGGAGATCATGGTGACACAGCTGATGGTACTGGGAACTGCGAGAGGCCTGCCGGGCCTGTCTAGCCAAGCTCCAGACTTCTGTTCTTCTCCTCATGAAGAACGGTGCCCCCGACTGGCCTGACTGGCCTGACAGGGCAAAGGTGAGGAAAGGCAGGACCGTGTGTGTTGGTGGGTGTTTTAAAGGGATTTTGAGATTTAACATCATCATTTAGCCATTATTCCAAAACCTGTATAACTTTTGAATAAATAGTTCCTTTCCTTTTCACCAGACTCTGGCATTGGGAGCCATAATTTCTAAGGGCATGGGGCAAAGAACCTAGAACAGAGGGACCCCGGGGAAGGTGGGGCATTGTTTTGCTCACAGTATCTGAGCCCCCTACCCCCGAAATGAGTCCACATTTGGTAACAATAATGGCTATAAATGTGGTCCTGGTAGAACCCCCAAGTGGAAATAAACCTCATTAAAGCCCCCCTGGGGAAAGTCTGCTCCTCTCCTGGCTTTCCCACTTGGAGCATCAAAATCATTTAAAATTTTTTAAATTAAAAAATATTAAATTCATTGCGGTAACATTAATAACATTATATAAGTTTCAGATTTAAAACTTGATAATACAACATCTGTATACTTCATTGTGTACACACCACCCAAAGTCTGTAATTTGACCCCTTTTACCCTCTTCTTCCTCCCCCCACCGCCTTCTCCTCTGGTAACCACCATACTGTTGTCTGTACCTATGAGTTTGTTTGTTTTTTGCTTTCTGTTTTATATCCCAAACATGAATGAAGTCATACTGTTCTTGTTCTTTTCCACCTGGTTTATTTCTCTTAGCATGTTATTGCAAATGGCAATATTTCATCTTTTTTTTATGACTGGGTAGTATTCTGTTGTACATATGTACCACATTTTCTTTATCCAATCATCCATTAAAGGACACTTAGGTTGTTTCCATGTCTTGCCCACTGTGAATAATGCTACAGTGAACACAGAGGTACATTATATCATTACATCTTTGCACATCAGCTGAGTGTTTTCAGTTTTTTGGGGGTAGATACCCAGAGGAGGGATTCCTGGGTTCAAATGGTGGTTTTATTCTTAATTTTTTGAGGAGCTTCCATACTGTTTTCCACAGTAGCTGCACCAGTTTACATCTCCACCAGCAGTGTAGCCACCAAAATCTTCAATGTATGTAGTAGTCCATGTAGTCCAGCTAACAGTGTGTGAAGACAACAAAGACTTAGCTGAAACCATTCAATGTAGGGAAGGGTTATAGAGAATTTAATGTAAATTAAATTGAAGCATAATTACCTATGTCAAACTACAGATCAGACATTGTTGGGTTCTAATGTTGATTTCCAGTTTCCTCTTTCCTAAGGAATTGGGGGAAACATAGCTCAGTGTGGTTTAGAAATTGTTGCTGTTCTGGTCCATTCTCGATTTCTATGCTTTTCTCCTTGTCTAAGTCCTACAGATCCTCTTCTGTCGGTCTCATGCTGTTTTTGTCTAATGCCAAGCCGTTCTGGGAAGGGTACTTTTTTAGTATTAGGACCCTCATTAATCGATACAGGAAATTCACAGTCATTTGGCAGATGTTTAAGTGTTGGCTCTTTGTCATGCAATGCCCTAAGCTGGAGAGTGAGGATATAGAGATTTAAAAAATGTTTCTATCTTTTAATAACTTACAATTTAGCAGAGGAGCCAGACAATTACAGTAGTGAGGTAAGTGCTCTGACAGTTTCATGGAGAATATCAGGAGAGCATCCAATAGTCGGGGGTGTTGGTGGGGCTGGTTCTGGAAAACTACCCTCTGAGCTGAGGGTCGTAGGAGTGTAGGAGTAGAGATTCTCTGGAGAGGGCTGGTAAAAAGATTTTCCAGATTGTCTAACCACTATGCTGTATACCTGAAAGTAAAAATAATATTGAACACAAACTGTAATTGAAAAATATAATTAAAAAAAAAGATTTTCCAGGTAGAGGAGGCAGTATGTATCAAGGCATGATTGGGGCATCGGAGATCATTATAGAGAGCTTGATTGACTCAAGAATAGGGATTAAGGGATAGAGTAGTGGGAAATGGAGTTGGAGAGATAAGCAGAGGTTGGATCACAACGGGCCTTAGGCACGTTAGATGGCCTTAGGCCATCTGCTGGAAGAGAACACAGAAGTAGTGAAGGGTTTAAGTAGGGAATCAACAAGCTCACGTTTGTGTTTTTGAGAACACAGTATTGAAAGAGGATTCAAGATGGTCAAGCTTGATGCGGGGAGGCAAGGTAGGAAATGTGGCAGAAAACCACTGTCGCCTTCCAGGTGAGAGCAAGGCGGTTGGATATGAGGCAGTAGTAACTGGGATCTAGGGCAGGCAGTATTGGCTAAGTACTATCGAGGTCAAGGCATAGAAGGACTGGGAAAAGGCCCTCAACCTGTCTCAAATGAAGCCAGTGGTGCTGGGGCTAAGGGCTAGGATAGCAGGAAATAATGGCAGTGCTTTCCAGTGCAGAGTCCAGGAGAACTCTGCCATGTGCAGTATACTGAGGTCGACTCCAGAATAGTTACTTTTCTGTGTTACTTTTCTTGTGTTAAGAGCAGGAATTGCTGTGTGTATGTTATATTTGGCCTATAGAACATTCTAAGCATTTTTTGTCAATGATTAACAATCACGAGATTTTATATTTTAAAAAATCCAAATTTCTGGTTTCTCTTGGGAACCCAGAACCTTTGGCTACATCAGGTCTGCATTTGTTCATGGCCACAGTCAGCTGGAGCTGAGTAGTTACTCCTCCTTTTAGATGCCATGCTAGCTTTCTACCACAGACCCCCTTCTCACATTTTTATGTGGCCAGCTTGGCCTGTGTAGGCCTTGAGTTTGTGATCCTCAACTTATCTCAGGCCTGGCTTTAAAGGATACCTAGGCTAGCTAGATTGTTCACACAGCATGGTCTTTATCATCATAGTGAAGAGACTAGGTCATCAGCTGAGAGCAAAGGGTATGGATTTCAGTAAGAGTGACAGGACCTTAAAATGGTATCTTGATAACAAACTTACTAGATTAAAAAAAAAAACCTAACTGTAAAAACTTCTCAAAGGCCTTTTAATAAAATATTTTCTAATTTCTCTGTATTGTGATGGTCTGTTTACATAGGTCTCTGTCCTTCTCATCTTGTGAACTTCCTGTGGTTCTGTGCCTTTTTCTTGGCTGTGGGTCTGAAATAATAAAAGATTCTGATGCACACATCTATATGTTCAATGGAAGAAATGGTGTTAAAACTGCTCCTCTTTGTTGCTGGGGTAACTGGATGAGACAACGCATGTCAGAGTACACAGCATAGAGCCTGGCACATAGTAGACACACAAATCATTTTTTCCTTCTGCATATTAAACTGCTTAAAAGAGCAAACACTCATCCAAAACTGATTTCCTTCCTTCCCTCTTCGCCTTCTGTGATATTTGTACTCCTGGCAATTCACCTTAGACCATCAGAGTGGGACTTTCACATGCAGTCTCTCCTACTCAGCAGGGTACTTGTCTATATATTCAATTTGTTGATTGTATATTATAAGTCTATTATTTGTACAGCCCTGTGCTAGGCACTGCAGGGTACCAGAGGTAAGATCTAGTCCCTGCCTCTTTGCTTGGTAGGAGGATTGGACACATAATGGAGGAGCTGCATATACGTAAACTATTCTGTATTCCATGAGAGCACAGGTAAAATGTCCCTGCTATTCAAAGGAGAGAGGAACGCCATGAAGTTGTATAAACCAGAAAAGGCTTCCTGAAGGAGTTGATACCAAAGGCATGAAAAGGATAGGATTTCGGCTTGTGGAGGTGGAGAGGTTGCAGAGACGGTTCCCTGCCTGCAGGGAATGTTTCCCTTGGAATCATGCCTAGTTGTCTAAGGCCTTTTGAAAATCTAAATGAAGTAGACACACTGGTTCCTCTTTTGCCAAGAGGTCTATTTACCCTCTTGGAGAACTCTGTAGATGAATGGTGCAAAAACAAACTAAAACCCCAAAGTATGACACTGAATTAGGTCATGACACCAGACTTATTTGAACCATTGAACTGATATAACTTCTTTGCTGATAGCTGAACACTCATTCAGCAAATATTTATTGAGTAAATATTTATTATATACCAGGCACTTGCACTGTTACAAGATATTGGAGCATATTAAAATGAATACAATATTGGCCATACCCTCAAAGAGCCTCTATTCTGTTGAGACAGATATGAAACCTAATGTGGGAAGTAGTCTAAAAGGGGGTTGATCAGAATGCTATGAAGGTGCAGAGGAGGGAGTGACTAAATCTGCAAGGAGGGTGAGGGGGAAGGTGTCACAAAGGTTGTGACATTTTTAGTGGGCCTTGAAAAATAAGTGGGAATTCTTGAGGTAGAGACGTGAGTAAATTAATATTCATCAGAGCCAGGAGCTTTGCACTTAACCCTCGGTGAAACTTGTGATCCAGATATTGCTATTTTCATTTTGCAGATGAGTAAACAGGCTCAGAGAGACTAAGTGACTCATCTAAGGCCACACAGCTAATCAATGTCTAATCAATGTCAGAGTTAGGTTTTGAACTCACATCTCTGGCTCCAGTATATCAGACTACCTTCATGAGGAAGAAGCAGGGGCCGGTGGGGATGTGGAAAGGCATTCGAGGCAGAAGGAAAAGTTTTGCTGGAGATTGACAAGATTTGGTTCAGCTGGGTCTTTCTTTAGCTATGACTGTGACTACCTGACTTTGAATCACTTTAGGGATCATTATCTCCTTTTAGACGTGCTTTAGAAATGGGAGTTGTTCAGTGTCTGCTTACATTAAATATACCATTCATTTCAGCCAGCATGTATTGAGTGAATTGGCTGCAGCACAAGGGATTTGGGCTGTTTGACCATCTTCACAATCATTTGAACAGTGATAGATTGGAATGATTCTCAGAAGACTCACTTTAGCTCTTCAGTTCGCCCAAGTCCCCGGATTGATGATGCCATTTCCTGTTCCTTAACAAACAGAGAGACCCAGTCTGCAAGTAAAGACTGAAATAACTTATTTTTCATGAACTAGAGCATTATGCTAGTGAAATAAGCAAGTCAGAGAAAGAAAAGTACCACATGATTTCACTCATGTGTGGAATCTAATGAACAAACTGAACTAACAAGCAAACTATAGACAGCCCCACAGACAGCAGACTGAAAGCTGGTTGGCAGGGGGGAGTGTTGGGTGGCTGAGTGGAGGTGGAGGGGTTGAGTAAAAAAGAAAAAAGAGAAAAACTTATGGACATGGACAACAGTGTAGGGATTGCCAGGGAGAGGGAGTTGAGGAAAGTGCAGGAGGGGTTGGGGGGAATAAATGGTGATGGGCAGAGACTTGACTTAGGGTGGTGAACACACAATACAGTGTTCAGATGATGTGTTACAGAATCGTGTACTTGAAACCTGTATAATTTTGTTGGCCAGTCTCACTCCAAAAAATTCAGTAAAAAAGAAACAAAGCAGCTCTCTTGAAGGCATATATTTAATAACCACTTAAATCCTTTCTTGAACAAGCAATGGTTTAAATAAATAAATAGGTATACAGATAGAGAAGATGATAGAAAGTGCATAACAAACAGAAAACTAAGCAAACAAGAAAAACAGGCAGAATCATGGATACGGAAAGCATTTTGATAGTTGTCAGATGGGACGGGGTGTGAGGGAATGGGTGAAGAGGTGAGGGGATTAAGAAGTACAAACAGGTAGTCACAGAATAGCCATGGGGATGTGAAGTACAGTACAGGAAATGGAGTAGCCAAAGAACTTACGTGCGTGACCCATGGGCATGAACAATGGTGTGGGGATTGCCTGAGGGAGCAGGGGATGCTGGGTGGAGGGGGGCAAAAGGGGAAAAATTGGGACAACTGTAATAGCATAATCAGTAAAAATATTAAAAAAGCATATATCTATAAACCCATATATGTTCACATATATGCACACATGAGTAGTTAACTAGAATTTGTACAGTGGCTTCATTGGTAACAATAACCCTAGTGCCAAGTCTACTATAGTAGATCCCTAATCCTCTTAACAGAAACAAACAAAAGCTTCTCCCCCATCTACTTTGAGTAAATGAATTGTTTGGTTAAGGACAATGAGAATGTTCGTGAACAGAAAAATGATATATCCTAGCCCACTTTACTGATGGGAACAAACCAAATACTAGGAGGCAGAAACCTCAGTGCCATCTACAATAGTACCACGGGTCCACACACTAAAGTCAAAGGGTGCAACATTTCAGTTATGCAAGATGAATGAGTTCTGGAGATCTAAATATACACAATATGGAGACAGTAGTTAACAATACTGTATTGTATACTTGACATTTACTAAGAAGGTAATTCTTGTGTTCTCACCACACACACATGAGAAAAAAAAACAGAAAAAAGGAAAATGGTAAGGTGATGACCATTTTACAATGTTTACATGTGTGTATATATATCAAGTTGTACAACTTAAATATATACAATTTTTGTCCATTATAGTGGAAAAATAAAGCGCAAACCCCCAACTCAAAACTCTTTCCCTTTTCTTCCTCCTCCTCCTCCTTTCCTTCCTCCTCCCCCTCTTTCCCTCCTCTTCCCCTCTTCCATCAGTATGGAGGTCTTTTCTTCTTTTTTTTTTTTTTACGCTCATCATGCCCAGAATCCACAGGGAATGGGGCCCAGCAGCTCAGGCTCCCTTCCGCTGGCTCTCACACAGTGCGCTTCTCTGGGTGGAGCAGGCTGACGCTTTAGCTGAACCCAGGTACCTTTCATTTGCTTCTTTTTCTTCTGATTATTTTACTTCATACATTCCAGGAAGCTATCTTGGCCTTTAGACTGCTTAATATGCTCAATACCTACATTAATTCTCTTGGCAAGAATCTTGCCCTCAACTTGTTTGTCTATAGCAACACCCACCACATGCTGGGTGACACTGTAGACTCTTCGACTTTTGCCATGGGAACATTGGTGGGGCATTCCTTTTTGAACAGTATCCTTGATGTCCACAACATCACCTTTCTTCTAGATTCACATGTATGTGGCTGACGGGACAACTCCATGTTTTCTGAAAGGCCTAGAGAACATACAGCGGGTGCCACTCCTTTTTCCCTTTGTGTCAGTCATTTTGGCGAATTACTGGAACATGGCGGTTCTGGCCAAAAAGCCCCATATGCTTCTGGTTTAAAGCCTTGGAGGGATGTGTGTGCACTCGTAATGCATCTCCAAATTGCCAAGCTTTCTTGGTCCTTTATCTAACAATTTTTAACTATATTCCTTCCTTTCTGTGTTATTAGCCATTATCCTAGCTCAGATCATCAGCACAGCACCTGGAGACTATTGCTATCGCTTTTATGTTATTCTGTCTGTTTCTAGCTGTTTTCAAATCCATCTATGCATAGCTATTCAAAAAGTGGAGACTACTTTATTCTTCCTAACTCTCTTTTATTCAATAAAAATATATTTTCTTTCTGATTAGGTAATTAACACATGTTGATTGTCAAGAGTGCAAAGATAAAATACAGAAAAAAATACACAGAATAAAGTAAAACATCATCTGAAATTTTACCACCCTGAGATAACCACCAGATATGTTGGTTACCATCCCTTTGTTCATCTCTTGTATCTATTAACACACACACGCAATTGTACAACTCTTAGTTGTTTGCTTGTTTCCCTCCATTGCATAACCAGCGTTAACAATTGGGTGTTTATATCCTTCATCTCTTTCTTCAGGTTCATATCACTATGATAAAATAAATAGGCATATACACAAAAAGGGGTTTAAAAACGATTGTACATTTTTTAAAGAAAGTATCATGTTATATACTTTTTATTTTGCCTCTTGCTTTTTTTTTTTACCCAACAGTGAAATCCCTCCAAGTTTACTGGTACAGATCTAATTAATTCCTTTTAATGTTTGCACAATTTCTATGGTATGTATATACAATTTATTCACATATTTCTCTATGGAAGGACATTTTTTTTACTACTAGATTTCAGCCATTGTAAAACCAATGCCACTGTAAACATCTTTGCATATGTATCTGTGTAAGTCTCCTTATATTGCTATTTTTATTTCTTTGGGATAGATACATAAGAGTGGCATTGTTGGGACAAAGGGTTATATGTTGTTTTAACTTTTATGGATATTCCCAGGTTGCTTTCCCAAAAGGCTATAAATAGCTACATTAACGTAAGCAGTGTTATGAAAGTACACTCTCCCTTTCCCATTCTGCTAACAGTGGGTGTTAGTACTTAAATATTTACCAATCTAATGGGTAAGGAATATCTCATTATCTATTTTTAAATTTGCATCTCTCAAACTGCTGTTGTTTAGTGACCATTTGGATTTGCCTTTCATATCCTTAGTTCATCTTCCTACTGTGTTGTTTGTCTTATCAGTTTGAAGGAGCTATTTAGGTATTATAGATATTAACCTCTTATCTGGCATATGTATTTTTCTAAGTTTTATTTTTTAATGTATCATTTGTCTTTTGAATTTGTTCATGGTATTGCTTTCCATAGAAATGTTTAAAAACAAAATTATACAGTCAGTATATTTATATTTTCCTTTATACTTTCTGGGTGTTCTATCTCAGTTAAAAGATTACCAAACCTTACTACATGGTTGTTAAAAAAAGGAAATCTTACCTTTTGTGACAGCATGGATGGACCTGGAGATTATTACGCTAAGTAAAATAAGCCAGTCAGAGAAAGACAAGTACCATATATTTCCCTCATATGTGGAATCTAATGAACAAAATACACAGATGAGCAAAATACAAACAGAAGCATAGACACATGGAACAGACTCACAGCCGTCAGAGGGGAGAGGGGAGGTAGGGACTGGATGAAAGAAGGTGAAGGGATTAGCCAAAGAACATACATGCATAACCCATAGACACAGACAACAGTGTGGTGGTGGCCAGAATTGGGGGTGGAGCTGGGTGGAGGAGTATGGGGAGGTGGTGTTGGAAATGGAAACATCTATAATAGTGTCAACAATAAAAATAAAGAAAAAATAATAAGTAAATAAATAAATAGAAATACTATTTTATATGCTTGAAACTAATACAAAATAATATTAAATGTAAACTGTAATTAAAAAATAAAATTTGAAGTTCTTTTAAAAAAAGATTTCCAAACCTACTAGGTTACACACATATTTGCCTAAAAGTTCTTATACTTTTTCTTGGTTTATTATTTAAACTTATATTTTTACTATGTCCCAAATTTACTCTTTAAAAATTAAATTGATTGGGTCGACTTGGGTTAATATCAACTTTACTTTTAAAAGTGGGGTATTGTAGAGAGTGGAAATCAGTTTTGTTCTAGATGGGCAGCCAATTGTGCCAGACTATTTTTTTATTAAATAAATTGCCCCTTTCCAACTGAATTCAATTACCACCTTTGTCATATATCAAAATCTGATATATACTGGTGTCTATTTCTACACTTAATTTTCTTCCACTGATCTATTTGTTGATTCCTATGCCAATATCATATTATTCTGCTTATAATGGCTTCATGATATATTTTAAATTTGGTATGGCAGATATGACATACCATTTTGGTTTTCTATGACTTTATTAGCTATTCTTAGACATTTATTTTCCCATTTAAACAATATGACCATGTACTCTGTTATGAAAAAAAAGCATTACAAAAATGAGGGTATTCTAAGTGCAACTGCATTAAATTTATATATTCATTTTGGGAGAATTAAAATTGTTACTACAATTAGGTTTTACATCCAAAAAACATGGTATGTGTTTCCATTTGTTCAAGAACACTAACTTTAGTAGGACTTATAACCAGTGTTGCAAGCTGAGTCAGAATAAGAGATCTAGCTATTGAAAAATGTGGAGACAAAAGTGGCCATTATTTGCTGATAGTTTGTTTTCTTTTTGAAAACCACAAGACAATGAACTGATAGAAAGTATCCAGCCATGTAGTATGGAAAATAGAGATATTTATTGAAGAAGATACAAGAAACAAGAAACATTGTACATAGGACAATGATGTCTCAGTCCCCTTCAGAATAGGCACCTTGGGACCTCAAACAGTTCTCCCAGTGTCTCCTCCACTGTTCGAAATACTCTGCAAAATCCTTTGTTGTAATTGGCATCAGCTATCCCATCATATTTTCTTGAAGCTCATTGATGGTCTGAAATCTCTCCCCTTTCAAAGGTGATTTTAGTTTCTGGAAAATCCAGAAGTCACAGGGCACCACATATGGGCTGTAGGGTGGCTGAGTCACCTGGTCGTATTCATGTTTCACCAAAAAACTCTGCACAAGGTGATGCCTGAGTGGGTACATTGTTGTGATGAAGCTGCCAATCACCAGTTGCCCAGAGCTGCAGCTGCTTTCATTGTATTTCATATCTCAGCCCATGAAGATCATTGAGGCAGCGCTCCTTATTAATCGTTTCACTTGGAGGGGCATACTCATGATGGACAACACCTTCCCAATCAGAAAACACAGTTAATATGGTCTTGATCTTGCTGCAGCTTTGCTGTGCCTTCTTTGGGCGTGGAGAACCAGGAAACTTCCATTGGGATGACAGGGCTTGATTTCCAGATCATACATGTAGCTGTAGACCCATGATTCATCTCCAGCTATGACCTTCTTGAGGAAATCTGGTGCATCGGTAGCAGTTTGAATGAAGTCATTAGCACCTGCAGCACAACATTCCTTCTGCTCTGGTACTTCTGGTATCAGAAGCTGTGGAATGAATTATTTATTTTATTATATTGTTGTTCAATTACAGTTGTCTCGCATTTGCCCCATTGCTGTCCCCTGCACTGACCACCACCCACTACCACAGTCAATTCTTAATCTGTTGTCCATGTCTATAGGTCATTTCTGACTTTGACTAGACCCTTCCCCTTCCTTTCTCTGTTGTCCCCCTCCCCCATTTCTGGTCACTGTCAGTTTGTTCTTTATTTCTGTGTTTCTGGTTCTATTGCACTTGTTTGTTTCTTTTGTTAATTAGGTTCCACTTATAGGTGAGATCATATGGTGTTTGTTTTTCACACCCTGGCTTATTTTGCTTAGCATAATATTTTCCAGTTCCATTCATGCTGTTGCAAAGGGTAGGAGTTCCTTCTTTCTGCTGCGTAGTATTCCATTATATATACGTACCACAGTTTTTTGATCCACTCATTTACTGATGGGCAGTTAGGCTGTTTCCAACATTTGGCAATTGTAAATAATGCTGCTATGAACATTGGGGTGCATAGCTTCTTTTGAATTGGAGTTCCAGGATTCTTAGGGTATAATCCAATCAGCAGGATCTCTGGATCAAAGGGCAGTTCCATTTTCAGTGTTTTCAAGAAATTCCATACTGTTTTCAACAGCGTCTTCACTAGTCTGCATTCCCACCAACAGTGTGCTAGAGTTCCATTTTCTCCACAATCTTACCAGTGCTTGTTGTTTGTTGATTTGGTTATGATGACCACTCTGACCAGTGTGAAGTGGTATCTCATTGTGGTTTTAATATGAATCTCTCTGATGACTAGTGATGCTGAGAATCCTTTCATGTGCCTCTGGACCCTGTGTATGTCCTCCTTGGAGAAGTGTCTGTTCAGGTCCTTTGCCCATTTTTTAGTTGGATTATTTGTCATCGACCTCTGGAGTCATGTGAGTTCTTTATATATTTTGAAGATCAAACCCTTGCCCGAGGTATCATTGGCAAATATTTTTTCCCATACAGTTTGCTCCCTTTTTACTTAGTTGTTATTTTCTTTAGCCATTCAGAAGCTTTTTAATTTGATGTAGTCCCATTTGTTTATTCTTTCCTCTATATTCCTTGTCCTCTGAGATATATTTGCAAAAATATTGCTTTGTGGAATATCTCAAATTTTTATACTTATGTTTCCCCCAGGACTTTTATGGTGTCATGACTTATATTTAAGTCTTTTATCCATCTTTAGTTTATTCTGGTATATGGTGTAAGCTGGTGGTCTAGTTTCTTTTTTTTTACATGTAGCTATCCTAATCTACCAACACCATTTAATGAAGAGGCTATTTTTACTCCATTGTATGCTCATGACCCCTTTGTCAAATATTAATTGACCATAGAGACATGGGTTTATTTCTGGGCTCTCTATTCTGTTCCTTTGATGTATCTTTTCTTTTGCCACTACCAAACTGATTTGATTAAAGTAGCCTTGTAATATAGTTTGATATCAGGTATTGTGATCCCTCCTACTTTGTTCTTCTTTCTCAAAATTGCTGAGGCTATTTGGGGTCATTTATGGTTCCATATAAATTTTTTGAAATATTTGTTGTATATTTGTGAAATATACCATTGATATTTTAATAGGGATTGTATTGAATCTATAGATTGCTTTGGGTATTATGGACATTTTGATGTTTATTCTTCCAGTCCATGAACATGGTATATGCTTCCATTTATTTGTATCTTCCTTAATTTCTTTCTTCAGTGTTCTGTAGTTTTCTGAGTACAGATATTCTACCTCCTTGGTTGGGTTTACTCCCAGGTACTTTATTTTTCCTGTTGCTATAATAAATGGGATTCTGACCCCACCCCCAGTTTCTGTTTCTGATATTTCATTGTTGGTGTACAAAAATGCCTTTCATTTCCAAATATTTTCTTTGTATCCCACTGTTTTGCCAAATTCACTTATTAGGTTAAATAGTTATTTTGGTGGAGTCTAGGGTTTTGTATGTACACTATCATGTCATCTGCAAACAGTGACAGTTTTACTTCCTCCTTTCTAGTTTGGATGCCTTTTATTTCTTTTTCTTATCTGACCGTTGTGGCTAGAACTTTCAATACTGTATTCAATAAAAGTGGTGAAAACAGACATCCTTGTTTTGTTCCTGATCTTAGGGGGAAAGTTTTTACTTTTTGCCCATTGAGTATGATGTTGGCTGTAGGTTTCTTGTATATGGCCTTTATTATGTTGAGGTGTGCTCCTTCTATTCTCACTTTGCTGACTGTTTTTTATCATAAGTGGGTGCTGTACTTTATCAAATGCTTTTTCAGTATCTATTGATATGATCATGTGAATTTTGTCTTTCATTTTGTTTTCTGTGATGTGTTATGTTTATTGATTTGCAAATATTGTACCATCCTTGCATCCCTGGGATGAATCCCTCTTGATCATGGTGTATAATATTTTTAATGTACTGCTGGATGCAGATTGCCAATATTTTGTTGAGGATTTTAGTGTCTGTGTTCATCAGTGATATTGGCCTGGAGTTTTCTTTCTTTGTTGTGTGTTTACCTGGTTTTGGAATTAGGATCATACTGGCCTCGTAAAAAGGGTTTGGGAGTCTTCCCTCTTCTTGGATTTTTTGGAAGCGTCTGAGAAGGATAGGAGTTAGCTCTTCCCTAAATGTTTGGTAAAATTTGCCAGTGAAGCTGCCCGGTACAGGGCTTTTGTGTGCCAGGAGTTTTTTTTTTATTACTACTTCAATTTCACTAGCTGTTATTGGTCTTTGAATACTATTCAGGCTTTCTGCTTCCTCTTGATTCAGCTTTGGAAGATTATGTTTCCAGATATTTGTCCATTTCACCCAGGTTGTCAAATTTCTTGGCATATAGTTGTTCATAGTAATTTCTTACAATCCTTTGTATTTTTTTTTTTTTGGTATAGGTTGTAATTTCTCTTCTTTCATTTCTGGTTTTATTTATTTGGGTTCTTTTTTTTCCTTATGAGTCTGGTTAAAGGATTGTTGATTTTTTTGTTTACCTTTTCAAAGAATCAGCTCCTGGATTTATTGATCCTTTGAGTTGGTCTTTTAGTTCTATGCCCTTTAATTCTGCTCTGATCTTGATTATTTCCTTCCTTCTAGTCACTCTGGGCTTTATTTGGTGTTGTTCCTCTACTTCTTATAGTTGTAGGGTTAGGTTGTTTATTTGAAATTTTTCTGTCTTCTTTAGATAGGTCTGCATTGGTATGAACTTTGCTGAGTTCTGCCTTCCTTGTGTCCCATAAGTTTTGGTCTGTCGTGTGTTCATTTCCATTTGTTCCCAGAAGATTTTTTGTTTCTTCTGTGATCTCATTGTTGACCCACTCATTGTTTAATAGCATATTATTCAGTCTCCATGAATTTGACTGTTTTTGAATTTTTTCCTTGAGGTTGGTTTCTAGTTTCAAGCCATTGTGATCTGAGAAAATGCTTGATATGATTCAATTTTCTTGAATTTGTTGAGTCTTGTTTTGTGTCCTATCATGTGGCCTATCTTTCAAAATATTCCATATACATTTGAAAAGAATGTGTATTTTGCTTTTTGGAGGTGAAAGGCTCTGTGTATATCACTTAAATCCATTTGATCTAGAATATCTGTTAGTGCCACAATATCCTTGTTGACTCTTTGTTTAGATGATCTGACCATTGTTGACAATAGGGTGTTAAAATCCCCTACTATAAGTGTGTTGCTGTCTCTATCTTTCTTGAAGTCCTTCAAGATTTTCCTTATGTATTTGCATGCTCCTATGTTGGGTGCATATATGTTTATAATGTTTACAATGGTTTTATCTTCTTGATGGATTCTTTAATATTATGAAGTGTCCTTCTGTGTTTCTTTTTATGGCCTTTGTTTTGAAATCTATTTTGTCTGATATAAGTATTGCTACCCCAGCTTTTTTTATGTCCATTTGCTTGGGATATTTTTTCCAACCCTTGACTTTCAGTGTAGATCTTTTGTTCTGAGGTGGGTCACTTGTAGACAGTATACATGCAGGTCATGTTTTCTTACCATTCAGCTTCTCTATGTCTTTTGATTGCTTTTTTGGGTTCATCTTCACTGGGACCCTCTGTGCTTCCTGGACTTGCATGACTTTTTCTCTCACCAAGTTAGGGAACTTTTCTGTCATTACTTTTTCAAACAGATTTTCTATACCTTGCTCCTCCTCTTCTTCTGTTATCCCTGTTATACGGATATGTTACATTTCATGTTGTTCTACAGATCTCTTAAACCCCTCTTCATTCTTTTTGAGTATTTTCATTACATTGCTCTGTCTGGAAATTTTTTTCTACTTTGCCCTGCAGCTCACTGATTCCATCCCCTGCTTCACCTAATCTGTTTTTAATTCTTTCTAATGTATTTTTCATTTCAGATACTGTATTTTTCATTGCCTCCTGTCTATTATTGATAGTTTCTAAGTCTTTTTTTCATGCTGGTGTAGTTGGCAGTAAGTTCCTTGTAGCTTACCTGGAGTTCTTTGTAGTTGTCACTGAGCTCCTTGAATGTCTATATGACCATTGTTTTGAACTCAATGTCTGATAGTTTGCTTGCCTCAATTTTACTTAGCACTCTTTCTGGGGATTCCTCCTTTACTTTCAATTGGGGGTTGTTTCTTTGTCTCCCCATTTTAGGTGACTCTTCCTGTTCGTTTCTGCATATTAAATTGGTTGCTTTGACTTTCCGTCTTCTTAGTGTGACCTTCTGTGGTAGGAGTCCTTTGAGACTCAGTGGTGCTGTATCCTTGATCTCCTGAGCTTGGTGCTCTTGGGCTGTCTTTTGTGCCATGTATGTGGGCTCTCCTGGTTGTATTGGGTTTTGGTTGTTATTTAGTCATTCTTTGGTGGGTCCTTCCCTCTGGCTGGCTGACTGAGTGTCACTCTGCCCACCACATCTTGTATGTTGTTGTACAGATACTGCCAGAACAAAACCAAACAACCCAGAAAACAAACCCACACCTGCAAAAATAGCCACCATCCACAGCCATACTCTCAAGAACAAATGAGCCAATATTAGTAAAGGTGTAAAGTGATTAAGACTATCATAAGAAAGGAAAAAGAAATATGAGATGACTAACTGCAAGAAAAATGATTTTGTGAGGGTAGAGGGAGGAGCAATAATAAGAGTAGGGAATGGACATAAGGCAAAGAAAGAAAGATAATAAAATTTACATCATAGAAAAAAGGGAAGTCAGAATGGAGTAAAAGAAGGGAATTGTATAGTATTAGGTTTAAACTAGAATTAAAAACTATATACAGATCTATATAGCGAGAGAAAAGAAAAACAGCAACAACAAAAAGGATGTATATATAAAACAGGGATTTAATTGGAGAAAAATATCCACCACAGCAATATCAACAAAAAGGAGCTACAATTTATACAGGTGGGATGGGAATGAGAGGGAAAAAAGAAAGAAAGATAAGCTTAAAAGATGTCTAAAGAAAATCAAAGTTATTTTGAGAGGATAAAGGGAGAAGTAATAGTGAGGAATGAAAACCAGGCTGAGACAGTGAAAGATTAATATTTAAAATGAAAAAAAGAAAGGGCAGGAGCAAGATGAAATGAAGTAGGAGAGGGGAATGGTAAAATTAGAGATTTGAAATACAAAAATAGACTATCTAGAAATAAGGTTGAAGAAAGCCAACAACAATTACTTTATCCACAATGAATGAGCCAAAATTGATAATGGTGGAGAGAATACATTTTAAAAATGGGAAAAAGAATGAGATGACTAATGACAAATACAAATGATTTTGACAGGCTGGAGGGGGGAAAATAGTAAAAGTGCAGAATAGGAACAGGTCGTGGCAAGAGAGAAAATAACATTTAAAACAAAACTAAGAAGAGGAAGGAAGAAAGTAAAATGGAGTAGGAGGGCAAAATATGGGATTTGAAATAAAATATAATATAAAGCCTGGTGACATATCAGGCCCAAACTTGAAGGACAGGAAATGAATGTTAAAAGTTATGTAGGACAGAAGATAGTGCCTTGTTGTGCCTGTCCTTATTCTTTTTGCAACAAGAAACTATCATACAACTATCTTCTGCTCTGCTGGGTTTAGTAGATCATGGCCCGCGGAGCTGTGCATCACACAGTGCCTGGCAGTGCTTTTTCTTCTTTCCCCTGTGGAAATGTATGCAGCAGGATACTCCTGAGCCTGAACTTGCGGATCTGAAGAGCCTGTAATCCCACAGGTGGGTGGGTTGCCTGTGTATGAGGGGATCTGGTTGGCTGCAGCAGATCTCAGGCATTCAGCTCCTACATTCCAGTCCCAAGCCTGCTGTTCTCTAGTAGGAGGTTCAGGCTAAATTCTCCACTCTGGACAGCTTCCTGCTCACAAACCACGCTGGGTCAGGCCCTACTGTTCCTTCAGTGTACTCTACCCCTCTTAGTTTTGAGTTAGGAAAACCCCTGTCCCTGCTCACAGGCATGCAAGCTCAGGGTCCCTGCCGAGTCCAGGTCATGACTCAGCTCCCCTTTTAAAAGAGTTTCTGTATGGTCTCCATGCTGTAGCACTGGTCCCTGCTCTCCATGTGCTCCCCCTCCTCAAAAATCATAGTCTCTAACTGTCAGGGCTAGCCACTAGCTTTCAGAGTCTCAGACAAGTTTTAGATCAAGTTTCTCTCTAGATCTTTCCTGGATGGCATTGGGAAGAGCCCCACACCTATATTATAACATAGGGCGGTGGCAGAGTGCTGACCCTGCTCCTTCCAGAGCTTTTCAGCCTCGGGTGGGCCTGCTCCCGCAGCATTGTTTGTGGGGCCTGCACCTCCCAGACCTTCTCTCACCACCCCAGTGGCTTGTGACAACTGAGCCGGTCCGCTGCCACCCCGACTCTGTGCAGCCAGAAGTGCTAGGCTGGGCTGGGCAGCCAGCTCACTCAGAAAGCCTGGGCTACTGGATACCAAGCTCCCTGCAGGCAGGCCAGTTCTTGCGCATTGCCCTGCACTCCCCTTATTTTTATCCGCCTCTGAGCTCACTCACAGATGCCATCATTCACTCTCCACTCTGTGTTTTGACTGCTACTTCGACCTGTGTCTGGGAGCAAGAGGACGGAGCTGCCAGCTTCTGTGCCACCATCTTGGATGTGAAGGGATTCTTTGTTATGGTTTCTTAGTCTTCACCCTAACATAAGGTTCAAGGTGAGATTTCCCTGCTAGATCATCGATTTATTATAGAAGGATATAACTCAGGAACAGCCAGATGGAAGAGATGCATAGGGTAAGATGTGGGAAAAGGGCATTGATTTTCTATGCTTACTGCAACACTCTCCCAGAACCTCCACTTGTTCACCAACCCGGAAGCACAAAGAACAGATTTTTCTATGACGCGTTTCATGCCAACATTCTGCATCAAATCTTGGACACAGTAGTTTTGGGAGTTCCCAGATCAGCTTCTAGTTGTTGTATTGTTAGTCGCCAATCTTTATTGATTGCAGTCTGTACATGTTCAACATTCTCAGCTGTTCTGCTTGTTGCAGGCCTTCCAAAATGTGGATCAATTTCAACAGATTCTTCACCATCTTTGAAGTGTTTATGCTGCAATCACTGCATCATCCCCCAAAGCCTTCTGAATCATCAAAATTGTTTCTATGGAGGAATGTTCAAGCTTAACACAAAATTTGATGCAGATTCGTTGCTCTATTTGCTCAGTCACTTTTTTTTGTATATTTTATTGATTATGCTATTATAGTTGTCCCATTTTTTTCTTCCCTTTATCCCCTTCTGCCCTGCAACACCCCATCCTCCAGCATTCCCCACCTCTTAGTTCATGTCGATGGCTCATACATATAAATTCTTTGGTTTCTCCATTTTCTATACTATTCTTAACCTCCCCCTGTCTATTTTGTGCCTACCAATTATGCTTCTTATTCCCTATACCTTTTCTTCCATTCTCCCCCTTCCCCTTCCTCACTGATAACACTCCATGTGATCTCCATTTTTGTGATCCTGTTTCTGTTCTAGCTGTTTGCATAGTTTTAGTTTTTGTTTTTTAGGTTCAATTGTTGACAGTTGTGAGTTTGTTATCATTTTACTGCTCATAGCTTTGATCTTCTTTTTCTTAGATAAGTCCCTTTAACATTTCATGTAATAAGGGCTTCCTGATGATGAACTCCTTTAACTTTATCTTGTCTGGGAAGCTTTTTATCTGCCCTTACATTCTAAACATAGCTTTGCTGGATAGAATAATCTTGGTTGTAGGTCCTTGCTTTTTATCACTTTGAATTCCTCTTGCCAGTCCCTTCTTGCCTGCAAAGTTTCTTTTGAGAAATCAGCTGACAGCCTTATGGGAACTTCTTTGTAGGTAGGTAAACTATCTGCTTTTCTCTTGCTGCTTTTAAGATTCTCTCTTTAACTTTAATCTTGAGTAATGTAATTATGATGTGCCTTGGTGTGTGCTTCCTTCTGTCCAACTTCTTTGGGATTCTCTGAGCTTCCTGGACTTGCATGTTTATTTCCTTTGCCAGGTTGGGGAAGTTCTCCTACATTATTTTTTCAAATAACTTTTCAATGTCTTACTCTTCCTCTTCTCCTTCTGGCTCCCCTATGATTCAGATGTTGGAATGTTTAAAGTTGTCCCACTGGTTCCACAGCCTTTCCTCATTTTTTTGAAATCTTGTTTCTTCATTCTGTTCTCATTGGATGTTTATTTCTTCCTTTTGTTCCAAATCATCAAATTGAGTCCGGTTTCCTGCCCTTCACTGTTGGTTCCCTGAATATTTTCCATTATTTCACTTTGTATATCCTTCATTTCTTCCTTCATTTTGCAACTGAACTCAATAATTTCTGTGAGCATCCTGATTACCAGTGTTTTGAAGTCTGCATCCGATAGGTTGGCTATCTCCTCATCGCTTAGTTATTTTTCTGCAGTTTTGATCTGTTTTTTCATTTGGCCCATATTTCTTTGTCTCGGTGCACCTGTCATGTTGTTAGGGGCAGAACCTTAGGTATTTGTCAGGGTGGAGCATCCCACTTTGCTGCGTTGTGGTGCTGTATGTGGGGGAGGGGTCAGAAAAGCAACAGTGCCACTTGCTAGCCTGCTCAGTTCTCACCCCACTTTCTGTTACTGCGCTTTCTTCCCACAAGTGGATTGTGCCCTTTCAGGTGCTGATTCCCAGGTGGGTCGGCTTGTGTATGTTCTAGAATCCTGTGGGTCTCTCCAGCAGACTCTCCTGTGAAACTGGGAATTTCTCCTGCTTTCACAACTCCCACAGGTTTTTACAGCCAGAGTTTTTGAGGCTTTATTTCCCTATGCTGGAACCCTGGGTTGTGCAGTTTGTCTCTCTCCCCAGTTATTCCTCCAGGCTTATCTGCATGGAAATGTGGGAAATCCAATCCTCCAGCTGCCGCCTCACCCAACCCTGTCCACCAGCTGCTCTCTTGCCTTGTATCCTTTTAGCCCCAGTTGCCCATGTCTTCCCCTCCTACCAATCTGGGTGAGTGTTTCTTCTTTAACTCCTTGGTTGTCAGACTTCCATGCAGTTTGATTTTCTGCCAGTTCTGGTTGTTTTTTTGTTTTTAAATTGGTTGTTAAGCTTCTTTTGGTTGTGCAAGGAAGTGAAGTGTTTCTACCTATGTCTCTATCTTGGCCGGAACCTGGAAAGAGGCCCAGTGAATTGTTTATTCAACACTTTTCTTTGGTGCCCTTCATAAAGTACAAATATGACATGAATAATTTCAATCTATTTTTAAAAAACCCTCACCTGAGGACATGTTCCCACTGATTTTTAGAGAGAGGAAGGAAGAGAGAGAGAAACATCAATCAGTTGCTTTCCCACTGATTTTTAGAGAGAGGAAGGAAGAGAGAGAGAAACATCAATCAGTTGCTTCTCATATGTACCTCAACCAGGGATCGAACCTGCAACCTAGGTATGTGCCCGGACCAGGAATTTAACCAGCAACCTTTCAGTGCACAGAATGACATTCCAGCTAACTGAGCCACATGGCCAGGGCTCAACCCATTTCATTTGTTAGCTTCCCAGTATTGTAGCTGAAATGTGTTCTTATCTACACAGTTGTATGTCTGTGTTCTAACTTCATACAGATAGAAACATGTTTTTTGTTCAAGATAAATGTGGATATAAGCATTTCAGTTTTGTTAATATCAAAATTCAGAACTTTATTCAACAAACTTTTATGGAGTGTACTACCTGAACATATTTTCTGTGCTCAAAGAGTTTATAATGTACTAAGAATTATAATAAATGTGATGATAATGGCATATTTTATTGAGTGCCCAGTAGTATCAAAGACCCTTTCCCCAGAGGGCCTAGTTTAACCTTCATAGGGACCTATTAAGTAGTAGTAGTAGTATCTTAATTTTATAGATAAGGAAAGTGAATCTTACAGAGGTCAAATAATTTTCCCCCAAGGTCAGTCACACAGCTTACAACAGTGACATTGGGAATAAAGCACAGATCTGATACTGGAGTTCTAAACTGACAAAGGACTGTAAATACAAAGATTGTTAGAGGTAACTCTGCTATGAAAACCTGCTGGGTAGACTCTAAGAAACCAAAGCCTGTGGGTCCCTTGGAGTGGGGGAATAGAGGGTGGGGTTGCAGAGCCGACACTCAAAGGAACTGGTGGAAGGGCATCACCAGGTGTGGAGCCTGAGGCTGAATTTTCCTCGTGGGTGGAAATGTCACTTGTTCGGTACACAGCAAGGGCTGACAGGTTGATATCCCTCTTTTGATTCTGCAGGAGGTAGTGAATGATTGTTTTAAGTCAGTAGTGATTTAACTGATTAATCCCGCTATCAAGACAAGACAGAATGTGGTAAGTGGCATAAGAGAGCTTTATATAAAATGCCATTGGGATTCAGATAATAAAAAATAATAACAATAGCTTGTGTTTTCAGAATGCTTTCTCTGCTGAGATCTGTGCTAAGTGCCTACCATGCATCATCTCACTCAATCCTCACAATGCTTACCTTATGAAGTAAGTTTTTTCATGCCCATAGATAACTCTGAGTTGAGCATCTTGTTCAAGGCTACAAAGCCGGTAAGCAGTGACTAGATTCAAGCCCAAATCTATATAGTTGACCTCAGAGAGCTTCCGGGTGGGTGACTCTGGACAGTGTTTATGAAGCAGGTGGCAACTGAGGTGGAACCAAAAGGATAGGTAGATGACCACAGGCAGAGATCTAAGCAAGAGGGCAGAGCCTGAGCAAAGGCATGAATGTAGTAGGGCGGTGAAGCTAAGTGCAGAAACAGGAGGTGGAATAGTTTGCCTGGAGCTCCACATGGTCGAAGAGCTATAGGGGCAGAGACGGAAAAAAGCAATTGAGACCACATTTTGGAGGTCTCTGAATTCCAAACTGAAGAATTTGTGCTATGTAGTTTTATTAGTTTGCTGGGGCTGCCAAAACAAAGTACCACAAATTGGATGGCTTAAGGAACAGAAATTTATTGTCTCATAGTTCCGGAGGCCAGGAGTTCGAGATCAGGAGGTTGGTAGGATTGTTTCCTTCTTAGGGCCGTGAGAGAACGATCTGTACTGGACTTTTGTTTGGCTTGTAGATGATCTCTTTCTTCCTATATCTTCACATTGTCTTCCCTCTATGTCTGTGTCCAAATTTCATTTTCTTAGAAGGACATTAGTCAGATTGGAGTAGGGCCCAACCTAATGACCTCATTTTAACTTGATTACTCTGTAAAGTCCCTATCTCCAAATAAGGTCACATCTCGAGGTACTAGGGGTTAGGGCTTTCCCATGAATTTAGGGAGGCAGCACACAATTCAACCTATACCACAAATTAGGTAGATGGTTCAGTGGTTTAATGGAGTCTGCTTTATTTTGAAAAAAACTATTGTTTAACTTTAGACTTTCAAATCAGGTACATAAAACCAAGTGATGCAAATCCTATGAAAGAGAGAGTAATAAATCTCAGAGGCATCAGTGTAGTGAGAAGAAACCTTTCTATTTAAAACAGGTGCCAACTACAGACATTTTTGCATCAAGAACAGAGGCATTATTCATGTCCAAGGAGATGTCTTTTTGTTTAGGAAAATGTCTTGATGACATATTCAAGTTTGAATGGTGAACCACATATCTCTCACCCCAGCCCTGGGCATTGTTTGAAAGGGGAGGATAAAATAAATAATTACATTTCTCATTATATTAAAGGTTGCCTTTGAAAGATGGGGTTTGGGTGGAGATGATATAAGGAGGAAGGAAGGTGACAATAATGAGAGAGGGGGGCAGAGAACAGAAGGGAAAAGAGAAGTAAAACATGACAGGAAACAGGGAATAAAATTGAATAATTTGGTATGATGGGAGTGGATAGCGGTGTACAATATTCAGTTTTTAGTTGTTATATTGTGAGTAATATGATCTCTTCCTTTCAAATGGCTTCTACATGTAATATTCTTTTGATAGTGGTGTTTAGAGGAATTAATAGAATAATCTGAATTCTATAGGTTAGGTCTAAATGGGACAAAGAAAGAATGACTACAGAGGGCAAGATGTTCCTGAGATAAGAGCTTAGTGGAAATAAGAATTTTGAAGTCTCAGAATTCTGGAATTAGGTCTCATGGGGACCACTACTTATTAGCAGTGTAGCCTTGAGTAAGTCAATTAATGTCTAAACCTCAATTTCCTCTTCTTGGAAGTGGGAGACAAAAATGGAGCTATCTCATATGGTTGCTATATTTGAGGATTAAATAAGATAATGGTGGTTAGATGTTTGGAATAATGCCAGACACATAATTAAGTGCACAATAAGTATTAGCTGTGGGAAAGACCAAGAGACTTCCAGCAGTACTTGGAAGGGGGACTCAAAAAACACTTTTCCCCCCTAACTATTGAAAGGCAAGACTAGGCCAGAAGGAGGGAGGTCTTGGGAACACCCAGGCTGGAGACATCTGGGTTGCTCTGGGGAGTAAAGATAAATCTGTAGGAGTGTAGTGTGCATAGGAAGAATGAAGTTAACAAAGTTCCTGGAAGAAAATCAAGGGAAACTATCTTTTAATTAATTCAATCAATGATGAGTACTCCTGATCTCACTGTTGCTCTTTCTGTTTCTCTCACGGTTTGGTTCTGTTTTTAGCCATTGTGTTCCTAGTGAGTGTCTTCCGCATACCCACTTATATTTTGTTATGATATATTGCAAGAATGCAGAAAAGCATAGAGAAAAACATCATAAACACCTATGTGCCCAATACCTAAATCTGAACATTTTGCTATGTTTTCTCCCTTAATATTTACTTACTTTTAGGAAATAAAATGTAGGTACAATTGAAGACCTCTGGACACTTCTTCCTTCTAGTCTGTGAATGCCTTTCCCAAGAATACAGGTTTTTGGAATAAAGTGAATTATGTTCTGTGCAGCTGTGAAACAGCAGTCCAGGATCCCATATTAGATGTTTTTCTTTTTTTCTTATTGGTATATTTTATTGAGTATGCTATTACAGTTGTTCCATTTTCCCCCCTTTATCCTCTCCACCTTGCATCCCATCCCATCATCCCCACACCTCTTAGTTCATGTCCATTGGCTGTACATATCAGTACTTTGGCTCCTTAATTTCCTATACTATTCTTAGCATCACCCTGCCTATTTTATTTTATTTTTCCAACATTTTTCCTCCACCACTTTCCCTAGCCCCACCTACCCCTGCATCATACCTTCAATCCTTCCCCCATTTGGCTTTGTCGATGGGTCCTTTATGCATGTTCCTTGATGACCCTTCCCATCCCTTTCCCCTGTCATCTGCCTCCCTCCTCCTCTATGGTTACTGTCAGTTTGTTTTTTATTTCAATGTTGCTGGTTATATTTTGCTTGCTTGTTTATTTTGTCGATTAGATTCCACTTATAGGTGAGATCATATGATTTCTTTCACCACCTGGTTTATCTCACTTAGCATAATGCTCTCCAATTCCATCCATGCTGTTGTGAAGGGTAGTAGCTCCTTCTTCCTTTCTGCTGCGTAGTATTCCATTGTGTAAACGTACCATAGGTTTTTGATCAACTCATTCTTGTGGTCTGAGAAAATGCTTGATATGATTTCAACTTTCCTAAATTTGTTCAGGCTTGTTTTGTGTCCTATCATGTGGTCTGTCTTTGAAAATGTTCCATGTACATTTGAAAAGAATGTGTACTTTGCTTCATTGGGATGAAAGGTTCTGTATATACTAGTTAAGTCCATTTGATCTAATGCACTTTTCAGTTCCACAATATCTTTGTTGATATTTTGTTTGGATGATCTATCCATTGTTGACAGTGGGTTATTAAAATCCGCTACTATAGGTGTGTTGCTGTCTATATCTTTCTTGAAGTCCTCCAGGATTTTCCTTATCTATTTGGGTGCTACTATGTTGGGGGCATATAGGTTTACAATGTTTATGTCTTCTTGATGGATTCTTCCTTTGAGTATTATGAAGTGTCCTTCTGGGTCTCTTTTTATGGCCTTTGTTTCGAAGTCTATTTTTTCTGATATTAGTATTGCTACCCTGGCCTTTTTTTCCTGTCCATTTGCTTGGAATATTTTTTTCCAACCCTTTACTTTGAGTCTGTGTAGGTCTTTTGTTCTGAAGTGGGTCTCTTGTGGGCAGCATATATACGGGTCCTGTTTTCTTATCCCTTCAGGTACTCTATGTTTTTTAATTGGAGCATTTAATCCATTTACATTTAAAGTTATTATTGATAGGTACTTACTCATTTTCTCCCTTTGTACTTGTGTTCCTCTCTCTCTCACTCTTTTTCTTCGTCTCCTTAAAGCAGTCCCTTTGGCATAACTTACAATGCTGGTTTGGTAGCAGTGTATTCTTTTAGTCTTCTTTTGTCTGAGAAACTCCTTATTTCGCCTTCCATTTTAATTGAGAGCCTTGCTGGGTAGAGTAGCCTTCATTGCAGGCCTTTGCTTTTCATTACTCGGAATATTTCTTGCCGTTCCCTTCTGACCCGTAGTGTTTCTGTGGAGAAGTCAGCTGCTAGCCTTATCGGGGATCCCTTGTATGTTACTTCCTGTTTCTCCTTTGCTGCCTCTAAAATGCTCTCTTTGTCCTTGATATCTTCCATTTTAATTATGATGTGTCTTGGAGTGGGTCTCTTTGGGTTCCTCTTGAATGGGACCCTCTGTGCTTCCTGGACTTGTATGACTTTCTCACCTCAGATTAGGAAAGTTTTCCATCATTACTTTTTCAAGTGGCTTTTCTATCTCTTGCTCCTCTTCTTCCCCTTCTGGTATTCCTATTATGCAGACATTATTAGGTTTCATGTTGTCCTGCATTTCCCTTAATACCTCTCTGTTCTTTGTGAGCCTTTTTTCATTTTCTTGCTCTTTCTGGGAGTTTTTTCTACCATGTCATCCAGCTCGCTGATTTGATCCTCTGCATCTAGCCTGCTTTTGATTCCTTCTACTGTGTTCTTCAATTCAGAAGTCGTATTCTTCGTTTCCTCTTGGTTCTTGTTCATAGTTTCTATGTCCTTTTTCATGCTGATTTAGTTTGCAGTAAGTTCTCTGTGGTGCCCCTGTAGTTTTTTGTAATTCTCACTGAGGTCACTGAGTTCTGTGAGCTTCCGTATAGCCATTGTTTTGAACTCAGTATCCGAGAGTTTACTTGCCTCTATTTCAATTATTCGTCTTTCTGGAGATTCCTCCTTTCCTTTCGGTTGGGGGTTGTTTCTTTGTCCTCCCATTATATGTCTGCCAGAGCAAACCGACAAAGCCCAGGAAACAAACCCACAACCACAGAAATAACTACCCCCTGCAATCCCACTATCAACAGCAAATGAACCAATATTAATAAGGTTGTAAAGAGATTAAGACTATTACAGGAAAGGAGAGAAATAAACTATAGTATAAAATCTAGTCACTTATTATACACCAACTTGATGGACAAGAAATGAATGTTAAGAAGCTACGTAGTAAAGAAAATATTGCAAATTATGGAGAAGACGACAGTGGATTTCATCTCGGTAGCCTCTAGCATTTACCGCTGTTTTTCTTTCTGGATCCACCTCTAATGAAATCGGATGACCCCATCTGAACTTAGGCAGCCTGTTCGAGACTTCCTGGGATCTAGTGTCTAGTGGCTGTCTCCTTCCCTTGTTAATCTAGTCACTGTGCACTCAGCAGTCAGGCTGAAGCACCACAGGGCCAGGGCAGAGTCCCTCCTGGGGGCGGGGCTATTGTTTTCTCTCAGGCTGCAAGTGCTCAGGGGAGTGGTCTGCCTGAGCAAGATGGCTGCTGCCACGTGGGGGATGACTCAGCACCGGGATCTTGGTGGCTACTCTCTCATTTCTCTCCCCAAAGCCTCCATCCTCAGTCTCTCCTCAGGCATCTCCAGCCTACTTGGATTTCCCACTTATGGTTTAGACCCCATTCTTCCCATGGGGATCCAACTTATCACTTAAATATCCCTCTGGCACTGTCACCTGAGGGTGCCCAGCCAGCCTTCTTGCGTCTCCCTGCACTCCTTACCAGTCAGGTTGTGCTGAACTGATTCCTCTGTGTGTCTGAGGTTATAAGGCTTCTCTCTCACTGTTATTCAGTTGTTTGTTTGGGTGATTTCTCCTCAATTTAGTTGTAATTCCAGATTGTCCTGTGAGGAGGTCAGTGTGACTTCCAGTCACTCCTCCGCCATCTTGATTCTCCTAATTGCATTGTTTCAAAGACCTCTTGAATATTAAAGCTACAAACTTAAAAGTTTTAAAATACTTTCAAGGAAACCAAGACATAAAGATAGGAAATGTTCAAGTTAGAATTCATGGAGGAGGAAAAATTTTCTGGGTGTAATGGGTTGTGGGACAACAAAGATCCAGAGACTGGAGTGGGTATGATGCGTTTGGAAAATGTTGACGGGCAGTGATAAGCGATTCACAAATATGTCTGCTATCTTCAAGAATTTTCCTTTAATAGCGTTCATGTACACTAGATTAGTAAAGAGTTCTCACTATTGGTCAGACACTAGGACATGGAAAGAGTCTTGATCAGCTGAAACTCACATTTGAAAATTATATCAATGTTATCACAAACATATATCAACAAAATAGCATATGTACAAGGCCTTCCAATGCATCATTATTTGTAGTGGCAAAGGACTGATAGTAAGCCAAATGTCCATTAATCAGAGACTGTTTTAATAAACTATGGTATATCCACACAATGGATATATATAGCTATTTTTCAAAAATAAGAGAATGGGGAAGACTTCTATATACTGTTATGAATTATCAACAGAATCTTATTAGGGAAAAGAAAAGCAAGGGTAAAACAATTTGCAAAGGCAAGATTTGGAAGCAGCCGAAGTGTTCATCAGAAGATGAGTGGATAAAAAATCTGTGGTGCATTTATGTGATAGAATACTCTTCAGTTGTAATAAAGAAGGAAACCTTACCTTTTGCAAAAGCATGGATGGACCTGGAGCATACTATGTTAAATGAAATAAGCCAGTCACAGAAAGACAAATACAGTATGACTTCACTTATATGTGAAACTGAATGAACAATATAAACTAGCAAACAAAATAGAAGCAGACTCATAGATACAGAGAACAGACTGACAGCTGTCAGAGGGGAAGGGGTTGCAGGGCTGGGTGAAAAATGTGAAGGGATTATGCAAAAAAAAAAACAGACATAGGCAACAGTATTATGATTTCCAGAGGGAAAGGGGTGTGGGGCAAGGTGGAAGAGGGCAAAGGAGGGATAAATGGTGGTGGAAGGAGACTTGACTTCATGTGGTAAGCATGTGATGCAGTATGTAGATGATGTGTTATAGAGAGTTGTACACTTGAAACCTATATGTTTTATTAATTAATGTCACCCCAATAAATTCAGTTTTAAAAAGTCAGAATAGTGGTAACACTTGAGATGGCGCATAGTGCCTGGAAGGGGGCAAGAGAGAGGCTTTTGGGGTGCTAATATGTTATGTTCTGGGGTACCCATTGTGTCCCATTGGTTACATGGGTGTGTCTACTTTTTGAACATTCATCAAGCTGCACCCTTACAATTTGTGCAATTTTCTTTTTTTTAAAGGTTTCTTTTTTTTTTTTTTTTTTTTAGAAAGAAGGGAAGGGAAGGAGAAAGAAAGGGAGAGAAACATCAATGTATGGTTGCCTCTTGTGCATCCCCTACTGGGGACTTGGCCCGCAACCCAGTCATGTGCCCTGGCTGGGAATCAAACTGGCGGCCCTTTGGTTCACAGGCTGGTGCTCAATCCACTGAGCCAATTTGTGCAATTTTCTGTATGTTATACTGCAATCAAATTTATACTTTAAAAGTTCTGTTTTATCCATATGACTACATCTATGATGTAGTGTTAAAAAAAGAAGGGTGCAGAATGGGGAACAAAGCAATGCTTGTAATAATGCCATCTTTTGAGTAGCCTACTCTAAAGTAAACACTGCTTACATTTTCAAAAAACAACAAAGAAAAGATGAACAATAACCTATAAAGATACTTACCTATGGGGGGAAAATGGGACAGAGTAGAAGAGTCAGGGATGATCTAGAGGCTTCTTTAAATATACCTTGATACACTATATACTTCGATTTTGGAACAAAATTAATCAAAAGGAAAAAAACTGAAAGTAGAAAGCAAACTGAAATCCATGAAATGAAGTACTTCTTACTAAACTGGGGACTGACCTATATAGAGAAGATAATGATTTCAACTTGACGTTAAAACACAGAATTTTGTATGTATATCCCTAATTGGATATAATCTCAGGGCACAGAGAACCACAAAATGTTCTAAACTGCATTCAGTACTTTTATTGTTAATGGCAACAGTCTTTATTTATATTTGGGAAATATTATACGTAAATAATACGTTGCATTATAGGTAATGCTATTAACAATAAAAATGCCAAACAATCCAATTTAAAAATGGGCAGAGGACCTGAACAGGCACCTCTCTCAAGAAGACATACAAATGGCAAACAGATATATGAAAAGATGCTTGACCTCACTAGTATTAGGGAAAGGCGAATCAAAACTACAATGAGATACCACCTCATACCTGTTAGAATGGCTATTATCAATAAGACAAGTGATAATAAGTGTTGGAGAGGTCGTGGAGAAAAAGGAACCCTCATTCACTGCTGGTAGGAATGTACACTGATACAGCCACTATGGAAAAAGAGTATGGAGTTTCCTCAAAAAAATTAAGAATAGAATTACCATATGACCCAGCAACCCCTCTTCTGAGTGACTACCCAAAAAACTCGAAAACATTTATTTGCAAACATATATGCACCCTCATATTCATTGCAGCTTTAATCATGGTGCCCAAGACATGGAGACAACCAAAGTGTCCTTCCATTGATCACTGGATAAAGAACATATGGAACATACATACAATGGAATACTACTCAGCCATAAGAAATAATGAAATACTGCCATTTATGACAACATGGATGGATCCTGAGAATATCATGCTAAGATAAATAAGTCAGACAGAAAAAGTCAATAACCATGTGATTTCACTCATATGTGGGATATAAACCTGAAAAGCAACAAATGAACAAACAAGAAAAATAAACTAATAAAAGCTCATAGAGACAACAGTACAGTGGTGACCAGAGGGAAAGGAGGGGGAGGTAGTAAAGGGTAGGGGGAGTCAAATATATGGTGATGGAAGGAGATTGGACTCTGGGTGGTAAATACACAATGCAGCATACAATGTATTATAGAATCGTACATGTGGAACCTATATAATTTTATTAAGCAATGTCACCTCAATAAATTTAATAAACAATAATACTTGTTTAATAAACAAGTATTCAAAATAAAGGAGAAATAAATATAAATTCTATGTTACATAAAGACCCTATAATTTTACATTTAAATTAGAAATATCACCATAATTTCACATTTTCTTTTTTTTTTTAAACGAAAAGGTAATTGCTAGCTCCGGCTATTTGAAAAGTCCTAGAAGCAATGACCAACTAACAGCAATGAGCACCCTGGCACATATACAACTGTAATCTGTGAAAATCATTCCCCAGTATATAAAACCAAGATTCCTTAGAGAACTGACTGACTCCAGGACTTGCCTGGAATGCCTTCTTGTGCTAGAAAGCAAGGAAGCTATCAGAAGGTACTGTGGTCATATCAAAAGGCCTCGGGAGTAAACTTTAAAGGGGCTCCCACTGGCCTAACATAGGACAATTTGGAGATCAAAGTGAAAAATCACAGTGATTTATTGAGACATATTAAATATATAAAGATCCATAAATTCATAATGAGCTAATAAAAACACATTAGTCACCATCGAAGCTTACTAAGACACCAAATCATTCTGAAAATGGATAAGTAAAAGGCAAAAATTAATCAGTTGTCCTACCCTTCCTATAAGAACTGCATTTTGCCCTGGCTGGTGTGGCTCAGTGGATTGAGCGCTGGCCTATGGACTGAAGGCTGCGGGTTCAATTCCCAGTCGGGGTACATGCCTGGGTTGCAAGCCAGGTCCCCAGTTAGGGGTGCGCAAGAGGTAACCAATTGATGTTTCTCTCACACATCGATGTTTCTCTCCCTCTCTTTCTCCCTCCTTTGCCCTCTCTCTAAAAATAAATAAATAAAACATTTTTTAAAATAGAACTGTATTTCAAGATAACTAATAAGGGAAATTTCTTCTTTATAGAATTCTAATTAATAAATGCAGAAGAAATGACAGCATTGGAAAAAATCACCACTCTACCTTTAATGAAATAATGGATCTAGGTAATGATCATCAGTAGATGCTAAAATCATTAAATTAAAGGTTGATGAGATACTTTATAATGCAGGCATCAGGCTGACACCACCTGAACCCCACAGATCAATCTTAATACTATAGAAAGTGAGGCACTGAGACATTAAAGGTCTCCTGATGTACTGCAATGGAAAAAACACTACCACTGATGAGAAATTCTTAACTTAAAAAGATAACCTAAATCTTGTCAAATCTCTAGAAAAAATAATAGTCATGAAAACAGAGTTTTATTTTAATGTGATTAAGGAGTGAAAGAGCAAAACAATTCTCACAGCTGGGGCCACTTGACTGTTCTCAACCTCACTCCTGTAGACTCAGTCTGCCCCAAGCTCTGGAATAAATCCTGTTTTATGCATTAAGGAGAAATTACGGAGCCTGAGTCCCAAAACCCAGATGACTGCATGCAATCAACCTGGCTGCTGACCCTGCTATAACGTTATGCCTTGTACTCCAGATGCAATTATTATTGCCTGCTTAGTCCCTTTGTTTAAGTCTCTGTCTGGTTAATTTGCAGCCTCAATTACTCTGAAATAGGGCCTCTAATTTGCACCAGTATCTGGAAGACTAGAGCCTTGACCCTGAACCCCAACCCAGCTGCTAGGTCCCCACTCCCTATTTCTTTCTTTCTTTTTCCCCACTCTCTATTTCTGATCATCTACTTGAACCCTTCTGTCTTGCCTGTTCCCAGGCTGCCTGTTTTTAAGTTTCTTTCCACCTTGTTAGGTGTTTCTCAACCTAGAAATCTTGCATTAATTTGACCCATACTGTTAAAATTTGGATTAACTACCAGACCATGTATTGCTATTTCATAACATCTTGAGGTGAGTTAGTGATATTATTCTTGTTTTGAAGTGAAACAAAAACAACATGTGAAACACTTGTTTCTGCCCCAGATATTTGGGGAAGCACCGCCACAAGAATTCTCAATCTATATTCCTTTGATAAGGAATAGTGATTCAGCCGAGAATTATGCTACAAGCTACTTAGCAAGTATTCCCACTCTCTCTAAGCCTTGTGTCCTTCCCTTGTCTTTTCTCTGTCATTGCTGTGCCCTCCCAGCCATCACTTCCTTCTCCAGTCCATTCTACCCATGCCGTTATGAAAATGCTTTTCCCCTCCCTTCCTTTAAAATCCTCAGTAACCATGTCAGTCTCCCAGAAGCTGCTTAGAGCTTTGTCTCTGTATGTATGCCCTTCTATTTGTTATACTTTTGTAAAACAGATAAGGAAAATCACACAGATGTATGGTTTAATGAATTCATATAAAGCAAAACTTCTCAACCATTATCAGGTCAAGAAATAGATCTTTGCCAATCACCCCAGAAGCCCCTTCCATGTGTACTCCCCATATCACAAGCCCGTCCCTTGACTCACACATAACTATTGTCTAGACTTTTATAATAAGCACTTCCTTGTCTTTCAAAAAATAGTTCTATTACCTAAATGTGCATCCCTAGACATTATATTTTAGTCTTGCCCATTTTAAAAATTAGATATGTGTTTTAATCTCTTTTACTTTAATCTCCCTCTATTCTCTTTTCCTTATAATTTACCTGTTGAAACACCCAGGTTACTTGACTAATAGAGTTTCCCAGTCTGGATGTTGCTGATAGGTATTTCAATCAATTGATATTTTAATAAACTTAACTTTGCCTTCCTCACTACACTCCCATCCTGTTGCAGCCACAGGAGCTCTGTGGGAGCTTTCCTCACCCCACTCTCCTGCATGACTGATTGAAAGAAGTCAGTTTCCGGGGTCCCAGCTGCTCCCAGCTAGGGCACCATCTGGGTGTTTGGGTGGCTAACTGATGTGTGGTGCTCATCTACTTGCCTCCAGTGTCCACCTCACTTTTTCCCTCCCTCTTGATAACAGGTGCATTTTGATTCCTGAGACCTAGAAAAATAGAAACTGAAGCATCCAGAGTGTCATTTCGCCTTGGGGTTCAGGAATTTCATTCCCTCTCATTAATGGCTAATTTCTAGTGATGTACTGTGGGAGTCAAGTAACAAACGAAGCCCCAGCTGATTTTCTAAATACTGGCCATGATGATTAGGATCCTGGCTGTTTGGTATCCCTTAAAGGTATTTTGAATGTTTAAATACACTTTATAAAACTTTTTTAAAAGGGGGGCTAAATAATAAATGTAACAATATTTTAGTCACACTCTGGGTGAAATTGGGGTTTCACAGTCCCACTCGTACCCTAATCCAATATAGCATTGTTTCTATGGGAAATCAATTCCAAATTCCAAATATGCCACTTACAAAAACGTGGTAATGAATCCCTTTATAAATTTGAGGGTTGCCCACATAGTCAACTATTACATTTTGACTCTGCTTTACACAAGCTGGAACCTGAAATTATCTCCTCGAAGTCTTTTCCTTAAAAGGGCTTACATAATATTACCCCTAAGCATCTCCTCAAATAACTTAAAACATTATTTCTTTGTCTACATTATCCAAATAACAGAAAATGATGATTCTCTTCCTGTTATATAAAAGGAAGGCCAAGAGGATTATTGCTTCGGGAAGCTAATGTCCAAAATCTGACCACCATAGAGAAAGTCACAATACTCACCAATCCCTAAAAGCTCTAGAAGCCAACACTGTCATTATACAAACTAAGCATCTCTCCAAGGGAAACAACCACTCCCCCTAACCTTGTAAGTTTCCAAGTAATATATGGAATTACTTAGGACTTAAGTGTAAATCAGTGGCAGCTGGGAAATTTTTAGATTCCAAAATGTGATAGTCTCCATTTCCTTGCATCCAGTTAATAATCTCTGTCCTACTTTAAAAGCATCACATCAAAGATAGAAGGAAAATGTTATAATAACAAAAAAGATTGATTTCATTCTGGAGCCCCACGGTAATGATTCTTTAGTTTCTTAGACTTATTACAAATTAATTTAGTCCAAGAACACCAACTCATTTTTTAAAGCCTTTCAACTAAGCCAAATATGGGTATTCAGCCAAGACTCATTCATATTCAGATTTCTAGGACACTCATTTGATAATATATGTTCCTTACAATGCAGGGGTCTACTGAGGCTTGAGCCTCAGGTAACAGAGCTCCAATGTAAAGTGGCAGGGCCTTTGAGTGCTATAGCAACAGTATCCGCTATCTTGTTTTAATAAAACCCGGGAGATATTCTGTAGGTTTCTATTTTACTAAATTTTCACTTCAAGTTCTAACTCTGTTTAATATTCCTGTAATGTTAGCAGGGAGCTAAAGACTTTAGCAAATCTAGGAAGATTCAAAATTTACTATGAGAATACCAGACAGTTCACAAGAGAATATTACAACAGAAATATAAATATATTATGCACTGCCTATCTTACTGTGTTATAATAACAAATAATACAAATGTGTAGATCCTTAAAAGACTATTTGGCATGTGTATTTAACACTCTCATCCACACATTAAAAGAAAAACATTTAGTAATTTAAATGAATCACCTATTTTGTGGTCCACAGAAGTGATATGATTATTTATTTATTTATTTTTAGATTTTATTTATTTATTCTTAGAGAGAGGGGCAGGGAGAGAAGAGACACATCAATGTGTGGTTGCCTCTTGTGTGCCCCCTACTGGGGACCTGGCCTGCAATCCAGGCATGTGCCCTGACTGGGAATTGAACTGGCTACACTATGGTTCACAGGCTGGCACTCAATCCACTGAGCCACATCAGCCAGGGCGATGATATTTATATCAAAATATAAAGAAAGCTTCAAATCTAGGATTTTAGAATCCAGTAATTATATTGAAGAGTTAAAAAATTCTATTTTTTCAAAAAAGTATTTATTAATCTTGCCATAATGATTAAAAATACACATTTCAAGCACATATAGAATATTAAAAATCAACCCTGTAATAGGCAATAAAGGAAATCTCAGAACCCACCAAAGAATCCAAATCCTACTGACCTCATTAGAAAATAACAAAAATAATTTTAAAACATACATTGGAAATGAAAAACATTTTTAAATGACACATTAGCCAAAAAGAAGAAATTATAATGGAAATTAGTCAGTGCAAAAAACTGAAAACACTATGCATCACAAACCAGAGGGATATAGCTAAAGCAGAAGTTTTATGTAAACTTATTCCTCAGATATTTATCTGAGAAGAAAAGATTTAAAAAATTACTGAACATGTTGTATCACTCAAGAAGTTAGAAAAATAAGGAAGCAATAAAGATTATAGAAGTTAATAATTTTTAAAAAAATACTTCAGACAAATAATAAAACCAAAAGCTTATTCTCTGGAAAGACTAATAAACTTTAAGAAGAGACTTGGCAAAAACTTTGAGCTCCCCAGGCACACACTGATTTTACCTTCAGAACATTTTATGATATCTGTCAAGCTTGTGAAATGTACTATAAAGTACACTATATAAAGATTAGAGTTTCAGACCTACCCAGGAGAGGGTCACAAGAATACCTATGATGAATACACTCAAAAAGTAGAGGAAAAATGGAGAAAATAGCAAAAAGAAAAAAGATGAAAAATATATTAGAAAAGATGTAAAGGTAGGGAAAAAACAATCATATTCAAAGGATATGGTTGAATTATCTGTACATAAGGAGCTAATAAGAGATACCAGCAATGTTACTTTATAAAAGATTAATATAAAAATCTGTTGCATTTCTATATACAAGCAGCAAATAGAATATATGAAGTAAAAAGAAGATAAAACTTTTAACATAGCAACAAAATTATAAAATACATGGAATGATTAATTTTATGAGCCAACATGAATGGGCTAAAGGATGACCACATAGCTGAGAAAACATTATTTGTGGGTGTCTGTGAGGGTATTTCTGGTAGAGATTAGCATTTGATTTAGTAGACTGAGTAAAGAGACATGCCTTCACCTATGTGGGTGGGCATCATCCAACTTATTGAGGGTCCAAAAGGAACAAAAAGGCAAAAGGGCAAATTCTCTCTCTTCTTAAGCTGGAATGTCCATGTTTTTCCTACCCTAAGATATTGGAGCTTCCGGTTCTTGGCCATTGGACTCTGGGACTTAGACCAAGTGGCCACCCAGTTCTAAGGCCTTTGACCTTGGATTGGGATTTATACCATCAGCTGTCCTGGTTCTCAGGCCTTTGGATGCAGACTGAATTATACAACGGGCTTCCCTGGCTTTCCAGTGTGAGACAGCAGACTATGGGACTTCCTGGCCTCCATTTTCATAAAGGCCAATTCCTATTATAAACATCCACTTATATCTATATCTACATCTATATCTATATCTGTCCTATTAATTCTGTTTCTCTGTAGAACTCTGACTAATACAGTATCTAGGAATAAATCAAACAATATTTGCACAAGATCTGAGGGGTGAGAGTAATAAAACTTTACTGAAAAGCAAATGAGGATGTTTAAAAACACAGTACTGTCTCATGTCCATGAAAGGGAAAGCTCAAAATCATAAAGATATCAATTCTCTCAAATTAATGCTTAAAGTCCATGCAATTCTCACAAAAATCCCATCAAAATTTTTGTAACATTTTATAAATTGATTCTAAAATTCATATGGAGGGGCAAAGAGCCAAGAAGAGTTTAGACCTTTCATGAAGAAAAGCAAAACAGAAGAAAGTTACTTTACAGATTGTACTAGAGAAATTGAGTAGTCAGAAAAATGTGGTAATGGTACAGGGACAGAAAACTACATACAACCCAATCTAACCAAAGAGAAAACTACAAAACAAACCCATAAAAACTTGATATACAACAGAAGTAACATTACATATCACTGCAGAAAGGATGGACCATTCGGTAAATGGGGCCAGTTTAATTTGGGAATAAAATATCAATTCCTACATCCTGCCACACAAAAATAAACAAATAAAATCCATGTAGATCTAAAAACCCAAATGTGAACATTAAACCTAAATTTTTTTAAAAGAAAAGATATAAGGAATGTCTTTATGACATCAGGATAGGGGTTTCTTTAATAGTACTCAAAACATACAAAAACATAGGAAAAGAATAAGTTTGACTCATTGAAATCTAAAATGTATACAAGTATAAAAATGAAAATAAAGAAGACATAAACTTAGTAAACCTATATGCACCCACCCAACATAGGAGCACCCAAATATATAAGGAAAATCCTGGAGGACTTCAAGAAAGATATAAGACAATAACACACTTACAGTAGGGGATTTTAATACACCACTGTCAACAATGGATAGATCATCAAAACAAAATATCAGCAACAATGTTGTGGAACTGAATGATGCATTAGATCAAATGGACTTAACTGATATATATAGAACCTTTCATCCCTAAGAAGCAAAAAACACATTCTTTTCAAATGCACATGGGACACTTTCAAAGACAGACCACATGATAGGACACAAAACAAGCCTCAACAAATTTAAGAAAACTGAAATCATATCAAGCATTTTCTCAGACCACTAGGGCTTAAAACTAGAAACCAACCTCAAGGAAAAAACTCAAAATCATTCATACTCATGGAGACTGAATAGCATGCTATTAAACAATGACTGGGCTAATAATGAGATCAAGGAAGAAATCACAAAGTTTCTGGACACAAATGAAAATGAACATACAACAATCCAAAACATATGGGAAGCAGTGAAGGCAGCTCTGAGAAGAAAGTTGATAGCAATACAGGCCTACCACAAAAAGAGAGAAACATTTCAAATAAAAAACCTAACCCTACCTCTACAAGAACTGGAGAAACAACAAGAAACAAAGCCCAGAGTGAGGAGAAGGAAGGAAATAACCAAGATCAGGACAGAATTGAATGACATAGAGGCTAAAAGAACAATTCAAAGGATCAATAAATCCAGGAGCTGGTTCTCTGAAAAGATAAACAAAATTGACAATCCTTTAAACAAACTCATCAAGAAAAAAGGGAAAGGAAGCAAATAAATAAAATCAGAAAGGAAAGAGGAGAAATTACAATTGATACCACAGAAATACAAAGGATTGTAAGAAATAACTACGAACAACCATACAAGAAATTTGAAAACCTGGGTAAAATGGACTAATTTCTAGAAAAATATAATCTTCCAAAACTGAATGAAGAAGAAGCAGAAAGTCTGAACAGATCAATAACAGCTGGTGAAATTGAAGCAGTAATCAAAAAACCCAGGCACACAAAAGCCCTGGAACAGATGATTTCACAGGAGAATTTTACAAAACATTTAAGGAAGAGCTAACCTCTGTCCTTCTCAGAATTTCCCAAAAAATACAAAAAGAGGGAGATCTCCCAAACTCTTTTTATGAGGCCAGCATCATCCTAATCCCAAAACCAGATAAAGACACAACAAAGAAAGAAAATGACAGGCCAATATTGCTGATGAATGTAGATGCTAAAATCCTCAACAAAACATTGGCAAACCATATCCACCAATACATTAAAAAGATCATCCACCGTAACCAAGTGGGATTCAACCCAGGGATGCAAAGATGGTACAATATTCACAAATCAATAAATGTAATACATCACATAAACAAAAGGAAAGAGAAAAATCACATGATCATATCAATACATGTGGAAAAAGCACTTGATAAGGTACAGCACCCATTCATGATAAAAACACTCAGCAAAGTGGGACTAAAGGGGGCATACCTCTACATGATAAAGGTCATATATGAAAAATCTACATCCAACATCATACTCTACAGGCAAAAACTAAAAGCTTTCCCACTAAGATTAGGAACAAGGGTGTCCACTCTCACCACTTCTATTCAACATAGTACTGAAAGTCCTAGCCACAGCCATCACTCAAGCAAAAAAAAAAAATGATAAGAAGTATCCAAATTTGAAAGGAGGAAGAAAAACTCTCATTGTTTGCATATGACATGATAGTGTACATAGAAAACCCTATGGACTCCACCAAAAACCTATACAATCTATAAGTGAATTTGGCAAAACAGCAGGATACAAAGTCAATATTCAAAAATTGAAGGTATTTTGTACACCAAAAATGAAATATCGGAATCCAAATTCAGGGAAAATATCCCATTTACTATAGCTACAAGAAAAATAAAGTACCTAGGAATGAACTTAACCAAGGAGGTTAAAGACCTGTACTCAGAAAACTACACAACACTGAAGAAAGAAATTAAGGAAGACACAAATAAATGGAAGCAAATACTTTGTTCATGCACTGGAAGAATTAACATCATCAGAATGTCCATACTACCAAAGCAATTTATAGACTCAACACAATCCCTATTAAAATTCCAATGACATATTTTACAGATAGAGAACAAACAATTCAAAAATTTATATGGAACCAAAAATGACCTCGAATAGCAGCAGTAATTTTGAGAAAGAACTACAAAGTAGGAGGAACCACAATACCTGACATAAAACTATATTATAAGGTCATTGTAATCAAACAGTCTGGTACAGGCATAAGAATAGACACAGAGATCAATGGAACAGAACAGAGAACTGAGAAACAAACCTACATCTCTATTGTCAATTAATATTCAACAAAGTGGGCACAAGTATAAAATGGAGTAAAAATAGCCTCTTCAACAAATGGTGTTGGGAGATCTGGACAGCTACACACAAAAAAAATAAAATTCGACCACCAAATTACACCACAAACAAAAATAAACTCAAGATGGATAAAAGACTTAAATATAAGCCACAACATCATAAAAGTCCTAGAGGAGTACAGAGGTAGAAAAATGTCAGATATTCCACGCAGCAGTATTTTCACTGATATATCCCCTAGAGCAAGGGACATAAAGGAAAGGATGAACACATGGGACTTCATCAAAATAAGAAGCTACTGAACGGCTAAAGAAAACATCAGCAAAATGAAAAGGGAACCCACCATATGTGAAAATGCATTTGCCAATGATACCTCAGACAAGTGTTTGATCTCCAAAATATATAAAGAACTCACATGACTAAACTGCAGGAAGACAAACAACCCAACTGAAAAATGAGCAAAGGACCTGAACAGACACTTCTCCAAGGAGGACATACACAGGGCCCAGAGACATGAAAGGATGCTCAGCATCACCAGTTATCAGAGAGATGCAAATTAAAACCACAATGAGATACCACTTCACACCCAACAGAATGGTCAACATAGACAAATCAACAAACACCAAGTGCTGGCAAGGGCGTAGAGAAAAGGGAACCCTAGTGCACTGTTGGTGGGAATGCAGACTGGTGTAGGCACTTTGGGAAACAGTTTGGAATTTCCTCAAGAAACTAAAAATGGAACTGCCTTTAGACCTACCCACTCCACTGCTGGGATTATACCCTAAGAATCCTGAAACATCAATCAAAAGAACCTATGCACCCCAATGTTCACAGCAGCACAATTTACAATAGCCAAGAATTGGAAACAACCTGTTAAGTGCCCAACAGTAAGTGAATGGGCCAAGAAACTGTGGTACATTTACACAATGGAATACTACACAGCAGAAAGAAAGAAGGAGGTACTACCCTTCACAACAGCATGGAAGGAACTGGAGAGCATTATGCTAAGTGAAATAAGCCACATGGTGAAAGACAGATACCATATGATCTCACCTATAAGTGAAACCTAATCAACAAAATAAACAAGCAAGCAAAATATAACCAGCAACATTGAAATAAAAAAAAAATACCTAACAGTTCCAGAGGGGATAACAGGGGAAAAGGAAGGGAAGAGTCATCGAGGAAAATGCATAAAGGACCCATTGACAAAGCCAAATGGGGGAAGGATTGAGGGTAGGAGGTGGGGAGGGGTGGGGCTAGGAAAAGTAGCAGCAGGAAAATGTTGACAAAAATAAAATAGGGGGATGCTAAGAATAGTATAGGAAATTGAGAAGCCAAAGAACTGACATGTACAACCCATAGTCGTGAACTAAGAGGTGTGGGGATGATGGGATAGGGTGTAGGGCAGAGGGGATAAAGGGAGAAAAAATGGGACAACTGTAATAGCATAATCAATTAAATTAAAAAATGAAAATACAAATTTCATTTGGGAGAAAATATTTGCAACTCATAACAAAGGATTTATATAAAATATATATATCAGAACTACAAATCAGTAGCAATCCAATAGGAAAATAGGCAAATAATAACAGCTTATATGTATTCTGTACTTTATATCAGGCACTGTTCAAATTGCTTTATACATGTAAGTTCATTTAATCCTTAAAGGATATGATAGGTAATGCAGAGAAAAGGAAACCCAAATAGTTCAATAAGTTTATGAAAATATATTCGACCTCACCAATAACTATTAAAATAGCAAGATTAAAATACCAGAATAACTTCCTTGATCAGTTGGCTCAGTTAACTGGAGCGTCATTCCATGCGCGAAAAGGTCGCAGATTTGATCCCTAGTCAGGGTGTGTGCAGGAGGCAGCCAACTGATGTTTCTCTCTGACACAGATGTTTCTCTTCCTCTTCTTCTCTCTCCTTTCCCCTCTCTCTAAAAATAAATAAATAAATAGGATCTTTTTTAAATTAAAAAAAGAATGTTCACTGCAGCAACAGCAAAGAAAAAGTCTAAATGTCCATCAACATGAGAAAAGATAAATTGTGACATACTCATAGAAGAGAATATCATTTTACACTACTGAAATGAATACAGCTCCGTGTATCTGCATGCATGAATTCCATAATTGAGTGATAATCAAAAAATAGCAAGTTGCACAATGTTAAATACAGGGAGGTACCATTAGTAAGGCTTAAAACCTATAAAAGAATATTGTTTATGGGTACAGTCATCACTGTTAAAAGTACTAAAACATACATAAGAATGAAAAACATCTAATTCAGGGAGAATTAAGATGGCAGAGGAGTGAATGGAAGTCACACTGACCTCCCAGGACCAATCTAGAATTACAACTAAATTGAGGAGAAATCACACAGAACAAACATCTGAACAACAGCAAGAGAGAAGCCTTATAACCTTGGACAAACAGAAGAATCAGTTCAGCACAACCTGACTGGTAAGGAGTGCAGCAGAGATGCAAGAAGGCTGGCTGG
>PVJD01007095.1:0-88816 GCA_004026545.1 Mormoops blainvillei | reverse complement strand
TTTATGGGAATAAGTTTAGAACTTGTAATAGGATTTACAAATATGTAATATGCAAACAGGGTATCCTCAACCTTAATGCCCCTTTGTGCTGCCTCAGCATCTGCAATGTGGAGAAGAAGTTTGCCCTTTAAAAATTAATGGTACTGGGTTCTGGATCCTAGATTTGTTGACACTAGAGGAAACATAGGTATCATTGTGGAGAGTGGTGGGCAAAGACTCAGTATTTGAGTAGAGAAGTTACAGTGTTCCAGGCTAGTCCTCATACCCTTTCATTTTGATTTTATATTAGTAAAGGGATAGGGGAAAAGGAAAAAAACATATCCTAGAATTGTCAGTAACAGTTTTCAAAGGAAATAGCAGTATAAAAGAGCAAAAAAATTATGATCCTTCATTTAAGAACATACACGCACAAATTTAAAAAGAATAAATGTGTCTCCATAGAAAAACACAAAATATTAAAACAAGTCAAAATTTAGAGCAGAATAGAAATGGAAAAGCCAGGAGCATTCTTAAGGCAGTTAAACTGGAAAGTGACAATCACTTAACTGCTATTACAACACAAGGTTCAGTAAATGTTAATTTTCTGTAAAAAGAAGCCTGCATTTTTTAAGGGGAGATGAACTATATTTTCACACTTTAATATTAGGGCATAAATTTATAAGATATATTCTTAATGGAAGCATTTTTATAAGACTGAAAATAAGAAGAGATACAAATACTTTATAAAGAAATCTGTCTTGTCCAAATTTTCTGTGGTGCTACAGTACAAATGCCAAATGAATTTTATGCTTTGAAACTCAAATATTAAGATCATATTTAGCATTTAAAGAAGATGCATGCACATTTAATAACATATCTTATTTGTCATGGAAAATGTTATGATCGAGTATGAAAATATTAATTATCTACAACACATAAATAACTGCTTGAAATTATCACCATCCAATTGTATTTATTAAAAATATAATGATTATTTTATATGTGTCTTATATCGTTCCAGCTGGGATTCATGTTTCCACTTTTGTGCTTTGATGATACCTTCCATTTTTTCAGTAACACTTTAAATATGATTCCCGCTGTTTCCAAATAAGACCTGATTCTGCCATTTTGAATTTATGCTTTTTTTTACCTATATGTATTTAGTATGACTGTCTAATATCACTGGTGCTAACTGCCAGAATTATCATGCAATAATATAAAAATATTACAGTATTTCCCATACTTGTAAATGTCATATCAGCAATCAAACTGTCCATATATTTTATTGAAACACCTTGTTTCTTTCTACACCACTGCATCTTAATAACAAGGGATGCAACCATCTGAAGATTTTCATAGCAATTTAGCAAAAACTGTGGCTTTGAATATTAAAGGTATTTTTAGGCTGATTCCTAAAAATATAATGAAAAGTCTAAGGATAAAAGTTAGGTAGAATACTCATTATCCTTGTTCATATTTTTCTGCATTGTTACCATGGATGATACATATAAACACATTTTTCCCCCCTCACCATTCTTTAGTTGTCTGTAAAGTGATGATTCTGTATTAATTAAAATATTGCCTAGTCAGTGAGGTTTTCTTGGCCAGTGAAATCTTCCCTGACCATTAGAAGTAATAATATAATCATTCTAACACATGTCAATTGCATTCCCTGCTTTATTATCTTCCTAAATCTTATCATCAGACAACATTCTATATTTTAATAAGCATGTTCATTTTCTGTTTATCCAGCTGTAAAGTAAACTTCATGAAAACAAAATATCTTTGTTTTGTTTTTTAAATGTTTATCTCTGTTCTAGTATTCGGCAAATTGTAACCAAAAATTCTTATTTTCCAGTTAATAAATGAAAAAGGATATAGCTAGGAAACTAGAAAGAGCAGAAACTACACTTAAAAATGCAATTTTAAATATTTACCTACTGACTGTAAAACATACTCATGTTTGTGTATAGTTGTACTAGTTTTGGTAAGTGCAGGGTCTTTTAACCACACCACAATAAAGGAACAAAGCTGTTCCATTGACTCAAAATATTTACTTGTGTGGTTTCACTTCCCATATTCTTAATGCTTAAAAGCCACAGAACTGTCCTCCATTTTTTATAATAATGCCTCTCCCAGAACAGCATGAAAATGGTACCATATAAATTATAGTCTTTTTAGTCCAGCATATTTTACTTACTATACTTTGTGCTTTATCCATGTTGTTGCATGTATCAATAGTTCACTTCTTTTTATTGTTTAGTAGTGTTTCATTATATAGATGTGCCATATTTTTCTTTTTTTTTTTTACAAGTATAGAAAATGGAGTGGGCAACGAACTTATACACATCATCCATGGACAGGAACAATGATGAAGAGATGATCTGAGGGAGTTGAGGGTGCTGGGTGAAGAGGGGCAAAGGAGAAAAAATTGGGACAACTGTAATAGCATAATCAATAAAATATAATTAAAAACAAATAATAAAAATAAATACAATTTTTTTTCAAATGGCTACAAATATTCACAAGCAGGTTAGCATTTCTCTTGGGTAGATACCTGTGCTCAAGTTACTGGTCATAGAGTTTGCTTATGTTTAACTTTGTAGTTTGAGGTTGTTGTTGTTCTTTTTTTATTCATTTTTTTGCTCATTTATTTTAATGAAGCTTCACTTGTCAATATTTTAGATGAATCGCACTTTAGTATTAGACCTAAGAGCCTCTGCCTAAAATAAGACCATAATCACTTTCTCCTATGTTTACTCCTGAAAAGTTTAGGTTTTACATATACAGCAGTCACCCTTATCTGTGGTTTCACTTTCTGCAGTTTCAGGTACCCTCAGTGAATAGAAGTCTGAAAATATTAAATGGAAAATTCCAGAAATAAAAATTCATAAGCTTAAATTCCACGCACTTCTGAGTAGCACGATGACATCTCCTACCCCACAGTTAGTACCACTGCATACATGAATCATCCCTTTGTCCAGCTTTACGGGCTCCCCCACCCTCCGCCACAGCCCGTCCTGCAGTTAGCCACTAGTTACTTAGTAGCAGCTGTCTCAGTTACCAGATTGGCTATCACAGTTTTGCAGTCCTGTATTCAGGCGACCGCTATATTACTTAATAAAGACCCAGAAGCGCAAGAGTAGTGGTGCTGGCAATTCAGGCTTGCCAAGGAGAAGCTGTAAGGTGCTTCATTTAAGGGTAAAACTGAATGCAGAGCAATAAGATATTTTGACAAATAGAGACTGCATTCACTTAACTTTTACTATAGTATATTGTTGAAATTGTTCTATTTTATCACTAGTTGTTGTTAGTCTCTTACTATGCCTAATTTGTAAATTAAACTTTATCATAAATATATGTGTATAGGAAAAGACATTGAATATATAAGGTTTAGTACTGTCCACAATTTCAGGAATCAAGAGGAGGGCCTTAAAACACATTTGCTGCAAATTAAGAAGGGTCTCCTATATATCTATGGTCTACTTTGTGCTAATATCTATATAAACTGTGAGATATGAATAAACTGTACATGGCTGTCGAATTTTTCCAATAACATCTGTTGGAAAGACTGTGCTTTCACATTAAATTACTATTTTACCCTTGTCAAAAATGAGTCAGTCATATATGTTGTATTTCTGAACTCACCATTATGTTCTATTGATCTATATGTTTATTCTTTTGACAGCACAACACTGTTTTGATTACTGTAGCTTTAGAGTAAGTGTTGATATTGATAGTATGTGTTCATCAACTTTATTATTTGTCATATAAAATTTAGAATAATCTTTTTTGGGGGTATATTTTATTGATTATGTTATTACAGTTATCTCATTTTTTTCTCCCTTTTATCCCCTCTGCCCTGCATCCCATCCCATCATACCCAAGTCAACATTTTCCTACCAACACTTTCCCCAGCTCTACCCCTCCCCAACTCTCACCCTCAATCCTTCCCCCATTTGGCTTTGTGGATGGGTCCTTTATGCATGTTCCTTGATGACCCTTCCCCTCCTTTTCCACTGTTATCCCCTCTGATTACTATCAGTTTGTTTTTTTTTTCAATGTTACTGGTTATGTTTTGCTTGCTTGTTTATTGTATTGATTATGTTCCACTTATAGGTAAAATCATATGGTATCTGTCTTTCACCGCCTGGCTTATTTCACTTAGCATAATGCTCTTCAGTTCCATCCATGATGTTGCAAAAGGTAGTAGCCCTTTCTTTCTTTCTTTCTTTCTTTCTTTCTTTCTTTCTTTCTTTCTTTCTTTCTTTCTTTCTTTCTTTCTTTCTTTCTTTCTCTTTAATACATTAAAAAGATCACGCACCATGATCAATTGGGATTCATCCCAGGGATGCAAGGACGGTACAATATTCACAAATCAATAAATGTAATACATCATATAAACAAAAGGAAAGACAAAAATCTCATGAGTATATCAATAGATGTAGAATCATCTTTTTTATACCTGCAAAATTATTCTACTAAGCTTTTGATTTTGATTATGTTGACCTATAGGTCAATTTGTGGAGTATTGCTATAATATTACCTTCAATTATGTACTTAATATATTTCTAAAAGTTTTAGGTCTCTTTGACCTCTTTCATCTATGTTTTGCAGTCTTTAGCAGACAGATTTATGCCATGTTGTATTAGATTTATAACTAAGTGCTTTATTTTGAGGTTGTGATCTTGTAACTGATTTTTTTAAATTTTGATTTCCAAGTCTTTGGTACTATTATTTAGGAAATCAACTGATTTTTGTACTATTCACCTTGCATCCTTCATTCTTGCTAAATTCACCTATTGCTTAACAGAAGCAATTATTAATTGTCTATAAACAGAAATTGTTTTATTCCCCTTTTCCAACCTCCATTTTGTTAATTTCTTTTCAATTTATTAATATATTGTCAAGGACTTCCAGCATAATATCTAACAAGATGGAGGGGTTAATTCATTAATATTTCTTTCTACTACTAGAATTTTTTACTGCCTTACAGTTTCACTGATCCTTTCTTCAATCATCTCTATTCTGCTAACAAGACCATCTAGCATTTACAAAAATAGCTATTGCATATTTAATATCCAAAATATTCATTTAGATCTTTTCTATGATTTTTAATTCACTGCTATGAACTACTTTTCATTCAAGTATTTATCTTTACTTCATGAATAATGTCTTAAAAGGTCTTATAAAGTCTTTGTGTGATAATCTCATTGTCATGGTATTCATGGGTAGGTATCTTTTTGTCTTTTCACTTGATAATTTGTTTTTGTTGTTGTTGTTTGTTTGCTTTGAGATATTGTTATCCTGTACTCTGGTCATTTTGAATATTATGTTGAGGGATTGTGGGTCCTAGTTAAATTCTCTGGTGAATGCTGTTTGTTGTTATTGTTATTTTAGAAAGAAATTAGCATGACTGGGTTCAGAAGGCTTGTACTATTTCACCTTCCATGGGCAATAGTTTCAATGTTAATGCACCTATAAATTCAGCTGTATATCTGTGCCTGCGTGAGTCACTCAGGGACTAAACTACTAGCTCTCATTTCTTCAATATTTCCTCCACAATTTTCAGTTTTCGGGGGCCTCATTTCCCAGTTCCTCAGGCTGGAAGATAATTCTCTCAGAATTTTAGCCCCTGTGAATCTCAATGTTTCATACGAGTGGGCCCATCGTTGAGGTCAAATAATAAAACAGAATAGAATACTGGTGATTTCTTACACACACTCTAGAACTCAAGGGTCGCTCTAGCTAAAGATAAGTGTATTTTTTTTCTTTTCAGGGATTTAGGAGCCCATGCCACTGCCATCACCATAGCAATGCAGCTCTGTGACTAAGTCTGGCTGGAAAGCAGTTTTGAGAGAGGAAAATGGAAAGGAAAAAAAGGATATTTCTCTCACCCCTGGGATCACCTAGTTCCCTTTCCTAGTTTGTGGACAGACAGAGGAGTCCCCTTCCCTGGTCCTTTTGGACAGACAGAGGAGTTTTCTACCCACTGCGCAATTTTGCAAGTCAGACCATACTCAGGTCAAAGCCAGTTAAGAAAGAGAGGGAGAGAGGGAGGGAGGAAAAAAAAACAAAACAAAACAATGGGAAACTGACCACCCTACCAGTCATTCTTCAGATTTTGACTTTTTACATAATCTGTCTGCTAGTGTTTACTTTAAAGAGTCCTTATGTAGTTGGTGATTGTATTCTGTATGGATCTTTAGTTGCAACCCATTGGTGGGGTGAGGATCTAGTAGGTTTGCCCCACCTTAATGAGAACCAGAAGTCAGAAAGTACAGGTTTAACTCTACTGATATCCAGCTTTTTATTTGATAACCTACATGGAATATGACCTCATAAATTTTACTTGTCAATAATAGAAATCATTAATGTGTTTCTAAATGTAAAAAGATGAAGTATTATATGTGTGGTTTATTAGCTATGAATTAGGATCTATTAAATGATTAATGTTAGATCACAGATAAATGTGAATATTACAGATTGATAATAATGGTAAATGTAAGATGAGAACCAGGAGATGAAGAGAAGCCAGGAACTTTCTTAATGTCATATAGCTAGAAAGAGAAAGTAAGATTCAAACTCAGGTCTTTCAGTTTACAGATCTGGGCCCATAAACATATTTTAAAAAGCCTGTTTTTTTCAATGATTTGTAACTTTAACCTAGTATTTAATTATTCTGTTATGATAGCATGAAATAAGAATTTATGAACTCTAAAAGAAGAGCCAGAAAGGAAACAAATGTCAGAAAATGCAGTCATTCATTTGCAAACGCTTCTGGAGCAGTACTTTAAAAATACTCATGTTTATGTCATAAGTATTATAAGCATGCTGAATCCTTTCCTCATAAAGTTCATATTGTAATAGAAAAGATGAATTTGTAAGTCATTACACAATTACAGGGGAGTGTGATTAGTGCTATGGCAAAATTAATTGTAAGGATCAGAAGTAGCACAGAATGGCAAATGCTATCTCTCCCTGTGAAAAGAAACAGTGCTAGAGGTGTTTTATTAAGACCTGGGGCTTACAGAATGAGAAATAGGTGATAAGGAAGGGGAGGTCCTACCATGTAGAAGGGCCAGCGTGTGCAAAGGTTTAAAAAGAGGAAACAAATGACCAATATTATTCCTCCTGTCATGGAAAGAAGAATGGATATGACTAGGATTGTATTAACTAAATTTACTGTTACTATATTATCAGTGTTGGTTTCATGGAGGCATTGTTCGATGATAAATTTCTGTTGAGCAAGTGGCATCTGCTGTTTGTCACCAGGAATTGAAGTCCAAACACTGCTGTCCATTGACTGTTGGTATCACAGTGTGCAAGGGCAGCACAACGCACTCACACCCTGGCCAGGTCAGGGCTTTATTCGAACACAGAGAGATCAGCCTCTGTAGGGGGCGCCAGTCCCCCATGGCCACAGCATCTTCCTGGCACCTGGCATAGACAGTTGTCCTGCATACACCTTTCTTGTGATCCAGCAGAAGGATTTTATCTCTTCCTCATAGGGGACAGATATAGCAGTGGGGTTGGCAGGTACCATGCGATACATACAGTTAAACAGAACACAGGTGTACACATTGAGTCTGAAACAGAGAGAGACATTTCGTTCCGAGGTGATAAGCCCAGCACAGCCTGCCGAGGCTCCTCATCTCTTGATAAGGGGGTGTTCCAGGCTCGAGGTCCATTCTGTTGAAGCCAAGAGGTGGTGAAAGATTGTGCATATGAGACTGCTTTCTCCATGATTTTTTTTAATTTATAAAATATCCTTTATTTATTCTAAGGAATGCAGTCAAGTGGTAGGTTTAAAAAAACACTTTTTAAAAGATATAATCAGTTCTGTGGCCTGGCTTTGAGCCCTGTGTAAGCTAGAGAGCGGCAGAAGCCCCTTGCTGTGGTCCTGCCGGGGCCTCTCCTGTGCTGGCGGAGGTTCAGCGGGAACTTAAGGCATTGGAACAGCTCTCTGTCCAGTTACTTATAATAAAAAATAATTATTTTGAGGTTTACAAAGAGCAGAATTTAACATTTATACTGCTGCACTTGATCTAAAGATTGCTTACAATATATTAATTCCCAGAAGTATTATGTATCATGTATAAATGTTTTAAAGGAATTAATCATTGGTACTTATTGTTTGGAATATTATGCACACTAGAATTTTAGTATTTCTATGGGAGCAAAGTATTTCTCTACAAATTCAGAAATTCCCCAGTTTATGTAAAATCGCACTTCCCAATTTTACTTAGTAAAGAAGAAATAAATTAAGAGTAATATTCAGTAACGTACTCCTTTTTTTTAAGCACTATGGTTTACTAAAAATCTAGTTTGCTTTAAATGTTAGGGCATGTCTACCAATCAGTAACCATGCTGGCTATCATACCAGAAAAATCCATGAACATAACACTGCGATGAACATGATTTCATAGCCTTCTAAATACTAAAATGGCTTCATAATGATTTGCATAAAGTCATTTTATTTACAATTGGTTTAGAATCTCCTTTGAACTTTACATACCAGTTTGACCATCATGGGAATCTCAAACATAAAAGCCAGGGGTCCTGAAATCTAGCCCAGAGTTTTCACTGATGAATTTTTTTAAATCAATATTTATTAGAGACCCAAGAGGGTGGAGGAGTAAGTAGAAGCAATGTTAGCCTCCTCCCATAACCAAAATGAAATTACAACTAAATTATAAAATAATATCTTGACTAACCAAGATAGCTGGAGAGAAGGCTTATAACCAAGGACACATGGAAAAGGCCACATTGCCACAATATGACTGGTAGGGAGTATGGAGGAGGAGTGAGGGGGCTGGCTGGGCTCCCATGGGCAGCAGCTGAAGTCCTAAAGGGATGTTTCAGTGGCTGAAGGATTCCCCCTGAGAAGCGTGGTGTCTGAACCGAGTTGGGCTCCCCAGCCTACAGCACTAGAACTGGGAACAGAATCCAAATAACATACAGCTATGAAAAGCAGAGGAGTTTCTCTCTGCCAGGGAGAGACAACTAGAGACTCAGAGAGCCTGTAAAAGGGTCAACATACAAATTTCTGTTCGCAACCACTTATGCTCCAGCAGAGGAAGGGTAGAGTGGACTAAAGACTCTTAAGGAGAGTCTGGGGCTGGTGGCTCTGGCAAGAGTGCAGAAGGAACAGCCACCAGGCTGCAGGAGCCATCCTTCTCAGGCAGAGCAATCCCCTCCAAATGGCATCAGTCTGAGGGGAAGCAACAGCACTGCCCACAGGAATTCCTCTGCCCCACCCTGTGGAGATTAAGCCCTGCTGCTGAGGAGTACAGCTGGGAGACTTTCACTCTTTCATGCTACAGAAATCCTGAAGGCAGAGGTGGATCTCTGGGAGTGCTGAGGCATCAGCTGACCCGTCCTGTTACCAGGTGCTGGTAAAAGCAGGTTTTTGTGCACTGTCTGATTCTTTCTGCACACACCCAGGCCTGGCAGAGGGAGTCACAAGCTGTGGATCACTGATAGCTCCAAAAAGGTTGCCCAGGGCCAGTCACAAGAAGGATTTGACTTAGACATATACCAGAGCGTTGCAGATATGCCTAATACATAGAAACAAATACAAAGAAGCAGCCAAAATGGGAAGACAAAGAGGCCCCAAATGAAAGAACAAGATAATTCTCCAGAAGAAGAACTAGATGAAATGGAAGCAAGCAGTTTATCAGAGTTTAGAGTAATGATTATAAGGATACTACATTGCATGAAAAAAGACATAGAAACCATAAAAAAGGACCAGTCAAAAATATATAATGTAATATTTGAAATAAATAATGCACTGGAAGGAATAAACAGTAGGTTAGATGAAGCAGCGGACTGAAACAGTGATTTGGAAGACAAGGCAGAAAAAAATGTCCAGGCACTGAAGCAAAAAGAAAAAAAGAATTTTAAAAAATGAGGAGAGACTAAGAAATACCTTGGACAGTGTGAAGTATAACAACATCTGCATCATGAGAGTAGCATAAGGAGATGAGAGTGAGCAAGAGACTGAGAACCTATCTGAAAAAATAATGACTGAAAAACTTCAGTAGGTAGTTATATAAAAGAGAGTACCAACTGGACTGTCACCTGATTTCTCAACAGAAACTTTTCAGGCCAGAGGGAGTGGCATGAAGTATTCAAGGTGATGAAAAGCAAAGACCAAAGACCAAGGGTACTTTAACCAACAAGGCTATCATTTAAAATCAAAGGAGAAATAAGGAGCTTCCAACACAAGAAAAAGCTAAAGGATATTGTTAACACCAAACCAGTACTGCAACAAATGTTAAAGGGCTTGCTTTAAGAAAAAAGAAGAAATAGAGAAAGAAAAAATAAATGGAAGAAAACAGTCTAATAATAAAATAACACTAAATACATATCTATCAGTAATCACCTTAAATGTAAATGGCTTAAATACTTCAACCAAAAGACAGACAATAGCTGAATGGGTCTTGAAAACAAGACCCATATATATGCTGTCTCAAAAAGACCATCTCATATAGAAAAATACACACAGGCTAAAAGTAAAGGGATGGAAAAAGATATTTCATGGAAATGGAAAAGAAAGAAAAATCTGGGGTAGCAAAAATTACATCTGACAAAATAGACCTTTAGCCCAAGGCTATAGTAAGAGACAACAAAAAAAAGACACTACATAATGATAAAGGGAACAATCCAGCAAGAAGCTATAACCCTAGAAAAGATTTCTATACCCAACATAGGAGCACCTAAATATGTAAAGCAAAGCTTGATGGGCATAAAGGGGGAGATCAAGAGGAATACAGTCATAGTCAGGGATTTTAACTCCCACTGATTTCAATGGATAAATTTTCCAGGAAGAAAATCAACAAGGACACAGTGACCTTAAATGCCACTGTATGAAATGGAATTGACATCTTCAGAGCATTTTACCCCAACACAGCAGAATATACATAGCTTTCAAGTGCACAGGAAACATTTTCTAGGATAGAGCACATTTTAGGACACAAAACAAGTCCCAATAAATTTAAGAAGATTGAAATCATATCAAGCATCTTCTCTGACCACAATGTTGTGAAACTAGAAATCAGGCACAAGAAGAACACTGAAGAACATACAAAGACTTTGAAGCTAAATACCATTTTATTAAACAATGAATGGATCAACAATGAGGTCAAGGAAGAAATCAAAAGATACCTTGAAACAAATGAAAATGAGAACACAACAATCCAAAATCCATGGGACACTGGGAAAGCAATCCTAATAGGGAAATTCATAGCATTACAGGCCTATTTCAAAAAATCAGAGAAGCTCAACTAAACCATCTAACTTTACACTTAAAGGAACTTGAAACAGAACAATAAGCAAAGCCCAAAGTGAGTTGAAGGAATAGAATTATAAAGATCAGAGCATAAATAAATGAAATAAAGTCTAAAAAGATTATATACAAACTGTCGATGAATCTAGGAGCTTAGTCTTTAAAAAGATAAATAAGATTAACTAAACTTAATGACACTTATAGATAATAAAAGAGAGAAGACCCACATATATACTATCAGAAATGAAAATGGAGGAATGACAACTGATACTGAAGAAATATAATAGATTGTAAGAAAATAGTATGAACAACTATATGTCAACAAACTGGACAACCTGGATGAAATGGATAAATTCCTAGAAATATACAACCTCCCAAAACTAAATTAGGAAGAATCAGAGAACCTGAATACACAGATTACACCCAGTGAAATTGAAGCAGGGATCTATAAACTCTCAACAAACAAAGGCCCTAGACTGGATGGATTTACAGGTAAATTTTACCAAATATTCCAAGAAGAGCTAACACCTGTCCTTATCAAAACTATTTCAAAAAATTCAAAAGGAGGGAAGTCTCCCAAGCTCATTTTAAGAAGACATCATTATCCTAATTCCAAAAACTAGAAAAAGACACTACAAAAAAAGAAAATTGTAAGCCAGTATCCCTGATGAACATACATGCTAAACTCAACAAAATATTAGCAAACCAAATACACCAATGCATCAAAATGATCATACATGATGACCAAGTGGTATTTATTCCAGTAGCATAAGGTTGGTACAATATTCATAAAGCAATAAAAATGATTTACCCCATAAACAAAATGAAGCATAAAAACCACATAATCATATCAATAGATGCAGAAAAAACATTTGATAAAATCCAGCACCCATTTATGAAAAAAGCTCTCAGCAAAGTGGGAGTAGAGGGAACATACCTAAACATAATAAAGGCCATATATTACAAAACCACTGCCAACATCATTCTCAATGGACAGAAAGTATAAGTATTCTGCTTTAGATTGGGAATAAGACAGGGATGTCTCTTTTCACCACTCTTATTTAACACAGTACTGGAAATCCTGGCCACAGTAATAAGACAAGGAGAAGAAATAAAAGACATCCAAATGGGAAAGGAAGAAGTAAAACAGTCTTTATTTGCAGATGATATAATACTGTCTATACATACAGAATCCCAAATATTCCACAGAGTAACTCCTAGAACTGATAAATGAATTCAGCAAAATAACAGGATACAAAATTAATATCCAGAAATCAGTTGCATTTTTATGTGCCAGTAACAATCTAACAGAAAGGAAAAATTTAAAAAATAATCCCATTACAATTGCTACAAAAAAAATACATAGGAGTAAATCTAACCAAGGATGTAAAACCTGTACTCAGAAAATTATAAGATACTGAAGAAAGAAATTGAAGAAGGTATGAATAAGTGGAAACACATACCATGTTCATGGATAGGAAGAATTAATATCAATAAAATCTCCATGCTACCCAAAGTAACCTATAGATTCAATGAAATTCCTACCAAGATGCCAACAATGTATTTCACAGAACTAGAACAAATATTTCAAAAATATATATGGAACCAAAAAAGGCCCCACATGGCAACAGTGATCTTGGGAAAGAATAACAAAGTTGGAGGAATCATACTACCTAATATCAAATTATACTACCAAGCCATAGTAATCAAAACAACAGGGCATTGGCATGAAAACAGACACACGGATCAATGGAACGGAATAGAAAGCCCAGAAATAAATCCACACCTATATAATCAATTAATATTCGATAGAGGAAGCAAGCACATACAATGGGCTAAAGATAGTATATGCAATAAATGGTTTTGGGAATATTGGACAGATATGTACAGAAAAATAAAACTAGACCACCTTTTGATACCACAGACAAGAATAAATTCAAAATGAATCAAATACTTACATTTAGATCCAAAATCATAGAAGAAAACATAGGCAACCAAATCTCAGACATAGCTTGTAGCAATATTTTATCAGATATAGCTCTGCAGTCTAGGGAAATGAAAGAAAAAATAAACAAGTGAGACTACATAAAACTAAAAGTTTTCGCACAGGAAAGGAAAACATCAACAAAATAAAACTGTAAGCCAGAGAACTGGAGAACATACTTGCCAATACTGCTGATAAGAGATTAATATCCAAAACTTATAATGAACTTACAAAACTCAATACCAAAAAGAAAAAAAAAACAGTTTAAAACATGGGCAAGGTACATGAATAGACACTTCTCCAGAGTAGACATATAGATGGCCAACAGATATATGAAAAGATGCTCAATGTCACTACTCACCAGAGAAATGAAAATTAAAACCACAGTGATATACCATCTCACACCTGTCAGAATGGCTGTCATCAGTAAATCAACAACCAACAAGTGCTGGTGAGGATGTGGAGAAAGGGGAACGTTTTTGCCCTCTTCATGGGAATGCAGATTGGTGCAGCTACTGTGGAAAGCCAAATGGAGATACCTCAAAAAATTAAAAATGGATCTGCCTTTTGACCCAGCAATCCCAATTCTGGGAATATATCTGAAAGAACCCAAAACACTAATTCAAAAGAACATAAGCACTCCTATGTTCATTGCAGCATGTTTTGCAATCACCAAGATATGGAAGCAGCCTAAGTGTCCATCAGTAGATGAGTAGATAAAACAATTCTGGGATTTTCAATGGAATACTACTTGGCTGTAAAAAAGAGAAAGTTTTACCTTTTGTGACAGTGTGGACAGACCCAGAGAACATTATGCTAAGTGAAATAAACCAGGCAGCAAAAGACAAATAGCATATGATTTCACTCATTTGTGGAATCTAAAGAACAAACTGAACTTACAAGGAAAATAGAGACAGACTCGTAGACAGCAGGATGACAGTTAAGGGCAGGGATGTGGAAGGTAGGGGGTAGATTGAGCTAAAAAGGAAAAAGGACTCATGACCATGGACAACAGCATGGTGATTGTGGGGTTTGGGAAATAAGGGACTACATAGTAATGAAAAAATACAATAAAATTATTAAATTTAAAAAGAAAATAAATAAAATATTTATTATTTTTGATCTCTTTTAACTTATAAAGAGAAAGCCAAGGAACCTAATCAACAAAACAAACAAGCAAGTAAAATGTAATCAGAGACATTGTAATAAAAAACAAACTAATAGTTACCAGAAGAGAGGAGGAGGCAATAATAGGGGGAAAGGGAGGAAGGGTCAGCAAGGGACATGTATAATGGACACATGGACAAAGCCAAAGGGGGGTAGGATTGAGAATGGGAGGTAGGGATGGGTGGGACTGGGGGGAGTGATGGGGGGGAAATGGAGAAAACTGTACTTGAACAGCAATAAAAAAAAATTGCTAAAAAAAAAAAAAAGAAAGAAAGCCAGGAAAGGATAATCTAAGAATTATTATCATATTAATTAACATTTATTTAGGATTTGAGTATGTAATATGCTTATGTTCAATTTTATATGAAGGGTCTAACTTAGGTCTCACCAGTACTGCTGCCTTGAATATAAAATCAAATGAGTGCTTTTTACAATGCTATAGCTAGGTAATCCTAGACAATGAAAAACTAACTAAAGTATTTAACTAGCTATTTCCAATGAAATAAGTAAACAGCTCATCAGAATAAACATTCTTGAGTTTTAATGTAAAGTCTTTATCTTTATTATCTTCTGTAATTTTGAAAGTTTTAACGTTACTTTTCCTTTTTCACTTGTTATGTGGCTGACTACATATTTACCCCCTTAAAATCCTTGGCCATTTCCCTGAAGGGAATAGAGTCAGAGAACTGAATAGGATTAGCATCAAAAGTCACCTCTGCTTTCCCAAGCAGAGTTTAAAAATAAGATCATTTAATAATAAGGGATTTAAGTCTCTACCAAGCAGGGTGCAGGAGGAAATTATTTGGATTTAGACTAACAGAGATTAGAGTGTGATTACAAATTACTGTGTTCTTTATATCAGATTAAGGGACTTGAAAGAGAAGACTTGCAGGAAAAAGTCAGGTTACAAAATTTTCCACCTGCTTCCCTAAATCAATCAGAGAAAGATCACTGTTTTCCTATATATTTCTGAGTCTGAGAGTACAGACTGAAGCAAACACACAGAGATAAAGGTCCAGCAGTGTGACAGGGTAAGTTTTAATGAAAAATACCTTTGGGAAATAGTCAATATAGAAATCAGGGAACCAAGACAGGTAACCAATAATAACTTGTATATAGATCTCTTTATCTTAAATAATCCCAAAACAATTTCCGAGGAAGAAAATGCATCATATTCAGGAGAAACATATCTATCCCTAGAGTGAGGCATTTATATTTAATATAGATTCTTGGCAGGGACAAACTACAGAAAAAAATTTCTTCAATATAAGGTTAGTTTACATTACTTAATCAAAACTTGGATAAAAGAGAGTTTCTCTTTAGTTTTGCTAAGATAGTTAGGGGAAGAAAAATGCCCATATTCAATCACTTTGAAAATGTTTCCCAATCAGATATAAAACTGAAAGCAACAAATGAAGAAACAAGACAAACAACCAAGCAAAACTCAAAGTCAGACAATGGGATGCTGGTTACCAGAAAGAAAGGGGGTGGGAGGTGAGGTAGTAAAGGGTAAAGTGGGTCAAATATATGGTGACAGGAGATTTGACTCCAGGTGATAAACCCACATTGCAATATACAGATGATGTATTACAGAATTTTAAACTTGAAATCTGTATACTTTTATTAACTAATGTCAGTGCAATAAATAAAAAAATTATAAATGTTTCCCAATCAAACAGACATAGATGCCTACTTACATTTTTAATAAAGTTTATTAAGAAGACAATTAGTAATGAAACAAAAGAAAGTACATGCACCATTTAAGTATCAGCAAGTATACAAAGAAAAATCATTTTTAGATTACAAAATGTTTTACTTATATAAGTTAACATTTCAAAATAGTGCTGGAAAATTATTTTGTACAATCTGTGTTGTTTTCTTTGTAAAGATAGTAATAGTCCTTTGAAAGAAAAACTGTTAAAAATCTATTTAAATAAATTAGGACATGAAGAATTAGTGTACTTTTTAAAAATATACATCAAGTTAAACTAACCCTTGAACACATTTATTTCATCTAAAATCTGTAGAAACTTTCAGAGCAGCAGCAAGAATATAAACATTTTACATATGAGTAAAAATTCTAGTGTGGCTAGGTATCTGTTACCTTTTTGTTCTTGTTATTATCTGTCTTTATTGTAATTAATTTTTATGTTATAGGCCTACACATTTAATTTTTTATATGATGAATTGAAATTGGGGCAATTATTTAAAATGATATACATTTCTGTATGAAGGTAAGAACAAATGATAGATGTTTTCTTTCCATATAGGTAATTACTTATCCTGCTTCTATTGAGTTAATAATAATTCTACTTTCTACTAGAGAGCTATGAGAGGATTAATAAATATAATTGGTAAGAATTTACTAAACTGTAGTGAGGTAATTAATATTATTCTGAAATTGAACCGGAAACAGTCTGTGCTTTGCCAGACCCATTAGTTTAAACATATTTATCATAATGAATATATAATTTAAAAACTGAATTGCTTAGTCTTTTACCTATATTAACTATTTTAAATAGTAACCCTGCATGGGTAGTTTTGTGTGTGTTTGGTGTGTATATAATATACATACATTTTTCAGAGATAATATAGTTATATAGTTTCGTGCAGAATTTATAAGGGTCTTCAATAGCTATCTCTTTTATTTTTTATTTTTTAAAATTTTGTATTAATTTTGTTAAGATTTTATTTACTGTTTTTAGAGAGAGGGAAGGGAGGGAGAAAGAGAGGGAGAGAAACATCTATGTGTGGTTGCCTCTCACAGCTCCCCCCTGACCAGAGACCTGGCCCACAACCCAGACATGTGCCCCAATTGGGAATTTACCTGGAGACCCTTTGGTTCGCAGGCCAGCACTCAATCCGCTGAGCCACACCAGCCAGGACTAGCTGTCTCTTTTAAAAAACCACTTTATTAAAGTGTGATTGACACACAAAAAGCTGTATTTATTTGTTGTAAATACAATTTCGCGAGTTTGGAGAGAAATATATATTCATGAAACCCACAGCAAACAATTTATGCCATAAGCACATCCACTGAATCCAAAAGTTTTTTTGGATCCTCTTTATTTATTGTAATATTTTCCTCAAAAGTCATCTTGAATTATAACCTCATTTACCACTAAGATCAGCATTCTTCTTGAATTGTTTAGATGTTTTAACACAGTATTAAAATTTTATTATTAAATTGAGTACATAGTTCTAAATCAATATTGCATACTGTTCATTTTTCATAGAGTATTTCAATTTTCAGAGTATTGTTCCACTCTGAGAAACATATTTACTTGTTGTCATAATCTGTTACTCATCCCGAAGTTAAATGGAACCTTTAACAATGTCATAAAAACCAACCACTACTTTGAAAATATTTGTTCATTACTAATCTGTCTACTATTTAATCAAATAACAGCTTACTATAATATAAATAGGAAAATGAATTCTGTTTAGAATAGTGCCCAGAACATAATAAAATCCAAATAATTGTTACTAAATATTATTATTACTATTCATCTCATTTTTTTTCAAATTAAGGATAATAATATTTAGCTCATTGAATGTCTTTGGAACAAGTGAGTTGATGAATTATAATAATTTTTATTCTTATTGAATTATGTTAACTAATGAAAACATAATAAGTTAGTTATAGTTGGATAAAGCCTGCTATAATTGCTTTCACTCTGCATAAAAGAAGGTATCAACTTGCATTAGCCATTTTTAGGGAAAATCTTTTGGGTGTGTGGATTTGGGCATGTTGATAAAGAATAAGGAAAATGTATGAAGTTGAGGGCATGCATCTACAAAGCCTTGGATTGAATGTTTGTGTTTGAAGCACAGAGAGAAGTTGTTGATGTTCACAGGGAATTATGACAGATAAAAATATTAAATTGGTCATAAAAATAATATGATAGAACAAAAAATGGGAAGTCTTAAAAGTTAGGTAAGCAGCTTTCATTTTCCCATAATTTAATTAAATTTTGTTATGTGGAAAGTACATTTTCCCCTATGTAAAATTTCACATTGTTGTTTAGAAAATAAAATTTTCAAAAGTTTTGAGGATCAAATTCATTGGCAGAAAAATAATCATACCATCAAGGTTCCAAAAGATTGTAATAAAAAAGACATTCAAAAATGAAAGCTGAGGTTCTATATCAGTAAAGAGTATTTTCCAGAATACCAAATAGTTCATTTGTATTTATTTACGAATGAGATTTTACATTTGCAGCAAGAAAGAAAAAATGTATTTTAAAATACAGAGATTTAGTAGGTTGTTTGGAATCATCAGCTGCTATATATTTTAAACTATTTCAAACACAGATATGTCTTATTAGAAAAGGAAAGAAATTTTTGTCGGACATGGAATCAAAAAGAAAAGTGCATCAAATGCTTTTGCCTACTTGGGGCATTTTGCTATTCTCCTAAATTCTGGGACTCGTTATTTTGATTAATGTTGAGAGGCTATGGAAATGACTTCCCTAGAAATCATGACTAGGCTTGAAGCCCATCTGTCTTACAGGGCTTAGTTGTAGGCCTGCCTGGAGGCGAAGGATAGATAACCTGAAATAGAATAAGAGACCCAAAGGAGAGGATTAAGCCACTAGATTAGTGGTGACCATATGCTCTCTAGAAGGTTCATGAAATAGCTCATTTCCGTGGGAAAAGATGTTTTTCTCAGTGGCTGTGAATTTTATTAGAAGAACAATGCCACCAGTTTTTTTTGTTTGTTTGTTTTTGTTTTTGTTTTTTTTGTTTTTGTTTTTTAAATTCCCATTAAAACCACTGGAGCAAGTAATTGTTCAAGGACAACATTTTTGTTCCTGATATAAAAAACACTAAGTTGTCAATATGAAACCTCTCTTCTCCCTTTTTCTCACCTCCACCTTCCCATACTCCCTTACCCTCTCTCTTTTCCCTTTCTCCCCTTCTCCCTCTTCTAACTTTCTCTCCAACCCCATCTCTGACTCCTTTTCTCAGTCCTTTGCTTCCATAAAAAAGTATTTTGAAATGCTTTACTAATGTTTATTATAGATTCTATGTTTCATTGGATGGCTTAAAAGAGAACATCCTAATAAGAAAGCCCCTTTGAATTGAAGGCATTATGTCTCATTCTCATTGATTCCTATTCTTTTACTGATAGGGAAAAAAAAAGTTTTCAGCATGAAACAAAACTGATTTACTTACTTTTTAAAAAAGTAATTCCATACTACTATAAAATATTTTACAGCATTATGTAGTTAGAAAATGATTTTAAAATTATTTAAAGTCTTCCCTTTGTGTTTAATTTCTCCTTTACTTCAACCTATAATATAAAGCTTTCTTTACTCTTGCTGAAAATGTATTTTTATGGGACCATTAACTAAAAAGGCATCAATTCTTTTTAAACTGGAAAAGGTCTAGCCCAAAGGATTTTTTTCATGTTTTTTTTTCTCTCTGTATTAATTAGCACTTAAATGAAATAATTCTGTTAAAGTGTAATACAAATTATAATTCTCAGAGAAAAAATACATTAATTATAGTTATTTTAAATATTTCTTTTATCAAGGAAAATTTACCTGTGAATTACTTTAATGTAACACATTGGAGTTGAATGCCATCTAGTTGCTCTTATCTTCACATCACCCCTTTTCTTTTTTTCTTTTTTTTTTTGGCCTTTCCTTAGGGTTTTTTGTTTTGTTTTGTTTTGTTTTTTGTTTTTTTATGTTTGGGATATTTATCTCCATCTGTGCATCAATCTTGCATTGCCCTACTCCAATTCCACCTCTTTTATGGTGTATTTCTTGAGCCCTCTTTTATGATCTCTCTATATAATATGATATTATTCTTTCCTCTCAAAGTTCAAATTATCATGGAATTTCTTAGGTTTTGCCTCGGAATATAAATGCAAGCAATAAATTTTATCTCTTCAATAGACTGAAAGCTTCATGAAGGCAGGGACAGTTTCATGTTTATGTAGGTATGGCTGAGAACAAGACATTCAATGTCAGGCACACAGGTGTTCAATTATTATTTTTCGAATGAGTGGATGAAATGCCTTATCCCAGATCTGGAACATGGAGGTTTTACCTCGTGTTAAAAAGCCTCCATTTATTGTAAACTGTGTCTTATGGTATGTACTCTCCCCTTCTTTTTCCTATCTGAAATGAGGCAATAGGCATATTTTATTGATACAATTTTGGTTAAATGTAAATTTCCTTGTACCTAAGCCATCTCCTTTAAAACAAAACATGTCAAAGTAATGAGTGAAAACCTTGACCTAAGTATGTAAGGTTGCTAGTTATGAAAAATTATAATTTCCTCTGTGGTCACATAATAAGAAAGAATAAAAATAATAAGATTATAACAACTAATTATGATACCTTAGCAGCTTGCACTCTTATAATACTTACTCTGTGCCAGATACTGTTCTATGCCTTTCCCATGTGCAGCCTGTTTATCCTTGCAAAAGCTGTGTGAATAAAGTGAGTCACAAAGAACTCATGTTATTTACCTAAGGTCATAAAGCTAGTAAGTATCAGAGCCAGGGTTTAGATTAAGTTCATGTAACTCTAATATCCATACTCTTAACTACCATGCTATGTTACTTCCTAATGGATAGCAAAGGTACACTATAAAAAAATTCAGTAAAATGTGCATAATAGGTTCAAAATAAATCATTGAGCACCTGTTGTGCACTACCACTATGACAAGTAATCCAGATAAAGCTAGTATCTATACTTGAAGAATGCAAACTTTACTTTTATTAATGTTTAGTAATGATAAAATATATGTTCAGTTTAAGATAAAGATATCACCCTGGCTGGTGCGGCTGGTCATAGAGCGTTGTTCTATAACAGAAAGGTTGTAGGTTCCGTTCCTGGTCTGGGCAATTCCCTAGCTTGTTGGTTGGATCCCTGGTCTGATACATATGATCCGCAATCCAGACACATATGGGAGGCAACCAGTCAATGCTTCTCTCTCACATCAGTGTTTCTCTCTCTTCCTCTTTCCCTCCTCTCTCTCTTGCTCTCTTTCTAAAAGCAATGAAAATAGTGCCCTCGGGTAAGGTTTAAATAATAATAGTAAACTATCTGAACATATTTTAGCCAATATATTTTCTTAATACAACACTTCTTTTTTGTTTAATTCTGGATCCTATTTTTTATTTCTCTTATACTCTGAAAGCCTTGTAGTAAAGCTTCAGAAAATATTATTACTAAAATGTTTCATTATTCTTAAAATAGTCATTCCCATGTCTTTGTGGAAAACCAAGTGTATATTACCATTTGCTGAGTTTTTCATATAAAATTATCAGTACATTTTCAGACCATAAAATGCAGACAACCTGAGGGACAATAAAAGACTCTGGAGTTTGTGCAATATAGCTTCTTAAGTGTAGAAACAAGGAAACTGAGATCTGAAGAGGCTGAGTATTTGCCCAAAGTCACTTAGCAGTAAGTGACATGATGACTAAGCCATGGCAAGCAATTTTGTAACAGAATGATACAAATAATTAAGCCAGGCTGACTCTCCTTTGAATATTTTATACAGTTCCTAGTTGTTCAGTTTCTCTGACTTTTATGTTAAAGTTGTTTTGTTTTCTTTGTCACAAGAGTATAATTATATTAGTCTAATTTATTATGGTTACATTATAGGTATACCATTTTTCTTATAAATTTACTTATATTGAAAGTTTTTTTAGAGGTCATTTAATTTTATGGTACAAAGAAATAGATAAAGGAATGTGAATCCATCAATATAGGTACAGTTAATCCATGGTGTGGACATTAAAGAGTAAAACATATTAAACTGTTAAGAATAGATACTACACTTGATCTTAGCCAAAAGGCCAAGATGAGATACAGGCTGAAAGATGGTGAAGAGATTAACTAAGAACATTTATGGACATGGACATTTGTGGACATGGACAGCAATATGGGGATTGCCTTGGGCGGGGGAAGAATGGGCTGGGCAGAGGTAGGAAAAGTGGGAAAAGCTTTAACAGCATAAACAATGAAAATAAAATTAAAAAATGAATAAAACATAAACATAGAAAATATAAATCAATAAAACAAATAGAGCAGAAAATACTGATTATTTACATTTTGTACTTATACTGAAGTTTGAGTGAGTCTGGTATTCCATAAATGGAACCACCAAAATCCTGAAGTGAAGCAAAGTGAAAACTACTCTGCCTTTTAATTCAACCATTTGCCAAACCCCGGCCAGGAAACTGTTCCACAAGCTGACCACGTGCCCTGGTTAACATTAGCATCAGTTACAGAAAGGTGCCTATACCTTCTCAGGAAGTGAAATTTAAAGTATATTTTTAGCCTCACCCAAGAACCCAAGGACATTTTTTTCATTGCATTTAAAGAAAGACAAGGGGTGGGTTGAGAGAGAGATAGAGAAAAAGAGAAAGAGAGAGAAGGACATCAATATGAGAGACAAACATCAGCTGGTTGCCTCCCATATAGACTCTACCCAACTGGGGATTGAACCCATAACCTAGGTAGGTGCCCTGACCACCAGGGATTGAAAAGGCAACCCACGGGATGATGCTCCAACCAATTGAGCCACACTGGCCAGGGCCTTAAAGTATATGTGTGTGTGTGTATATATATATATACACATATAAATATAAATATATATATATATATAAATTTGCTTGAATAGTATATCAAAACAAGGGTGTTTACTGGAAGAAATTTTATTTTAATATGTATCTTGAGAAAAAAAATCAAACTAAGTCCTGCAAATCCTATGCTGAAGAATGAAATCAATGTACTGTGATGTATAACTAGGAATAGCTTGTTGAGAACAGAAATCGATTAGTGAAATAGGAATACTATCATGAAAATTATAAGTTTCTGCTATTTGGACAATAAAGTAATTTTATTATATGAACTATTAGAAGGAACAACTTAAGTGAAGACTTAGGAAGACAGTACTTTTAGCTTAAAGTTTAAAAAGCCTCCTAATAATGATACTGTTCAACAATAGCTATTCGTTTAGGAGATTTCTATGCTTTGGGAGAGAATAGGGCATATTTACCAGTGCCTTTTTTACATGGATTTTAGGATACTAGATTAGGTTTATGATTGCTTCACTATTGCTTCCTCTCTGTGTATCAGTCTCCCATTATATACATGTATCAAAATATGTTTTCCGTATTCTTAGTGCTGCCACCATACTTATTTCCATGAATTAAACCTGCTTATTAGTGATGCCACTTCCTTCCTAGACACCAAATTTCCTCTATTTTTCTTCCTGAATAAGGTGATCTTAACAACTATTAGCTTGTGATGTCTATGAAATGACCACTGTTGAGCTGACTTTATCTTTTGGTTATTTTAGTTGGTTAACTACTCATACAAATCTCCTCACACAAATAAGTATGCACCTGTATTATTTAATTAAAATGCAATTTCCCCTAATGTAGCAGTGGGAAATGTAATAGTTGGGGAACTGTAACCCACCCCACCATTCTTTTGACACTGTTTCTGTAAGTGCTGACTCTAATATGTATCTTATAGATGAACACCATGTTTGTATAAGAATCTTAGAAACTAGCTTCAAAAGATACACACTCCTACCTTCAGGTATCCCAGCTCTGGGAGGTTTGCTGACCTTCAACCATGGAACCAGGATAATGTGAAGCCAGGATGACTAAACCAGGATGATGCACACCAACCATCACCTGCCCTGTCAGAATGGACTGTGCTCTTCTGCATGTAGAGAACTTTTCAATCCCCTCCCTTAATCTCTTTGTTCTGTTCCCCTCTCCCTCCTTATAAAAAATGTCTGCCTCCACTGAAAGGTGGAGACAGGATTTGAGACAAAAGTCTCACATCTTGCCAGGAGATGGGCTTTGAGGCATGAGTTCCCATTTTCCAGGTTACTGGCCTCTGAATAAACCACTTCCCTTTACATTAGCACCTTCCTCTCAAGTATTGACTTTCATAGTGGCAGGCAGCCAGACCTGCATTTAGTTAATTTTTGGTCAGTCGGATGGCACCATGTGGACCCCGGTAAACCTGCAGAGCCCGGGCTGGTTGTTTCAGTTGCTTGTAGCAGGTGACTCCATGGCAGGGATTGTAGGAATTTTGCACCACCTGCTGAGAGTTCTTTATCTTGTGGACGCCTTCTGCCCTTCCTTTCAAGGCGTCAGCCACATTTAAGTGCTTTGCTGGTGAAAGGAAGTGGGTCTCTACAGAGTCAACTGTCTCCGATCTGGGGAGTTGATGGACTCCAAACCGGGTTAGCCTCTGGTGTGCGTGACCAGGAGCCCCTGCCCCCCCACTTAGGTTCCTCAAACCATTTGGAATTCTGTAGGAATCAATAGGTGCCACTCGGCAGTAGGCACAGCTCAGTGACAAGAAAAATCACATTCCCCAGTGTAGGGTTTGTTTGGAGTACTCTTTTGGTTTTGGTATATGGATTTTTAGGTACTGTTTGCTTATCTTGTTGCATATTGCCTTCTAATTTTAGTTTAGTTTCTCTGTTTCTCCACAGGAAGAAGTCAGTTTGTGTTTGAGAGCTCTCCTCTGTCTGTTGGTTACACTTGATTTTCTTGTCTCCTTATCTTTAGAGGAGGATTGGTTTGATCTTTTCTGTTTTGTACACACCAGGAATCCTCTGTCTCCACTGTTTGGGTTTTATGCCCTTTGAACCTCATCAGGGCAGTTTATGGCACCAGTTGGTGTGAAATAAGATTTTAAGTCTAGTGTCCCAGTCTCTGCTTTAGAAGATTTAGTTTAAGAGCATTTCTTTGAATTTTGTCTTTGGTTTAGATTTTGTTTTTGCATCTGTTTTGAAAGGAGCAACTCGATCTTAGTCTCATCAGAGAGTCCATTGGGTCACATTTTAGGCTAATTAAAATTGTTTTACCAAAGGTCTAGTAAATGGGATAAGACCTCTTATGTATAAAATTTCATGTTGTAACATCACAAGGATTCTACTCAGGCAGGATTAAAATTGATAGTTCAAAGAGGAGGAAAAGAGCTCACTCCCCTCCCAGACTGTAAAACTCAAAGAAGAAAAGAAAGGAGAAAACAAGCCCTTTAAAGATTCTGAATCCTCCTTTTGGAGGCCCTGGAGCTGCAACCCCAGAAACAAGCCCCAGCCAAGTGTATCCATTTCCTCTTCTCCAGACTCCTACAACTGTCAGGTCACTGGATAATTAAATAGCTCACTTTTCAGCACACTGAAGAAATTCAATAATCACTAGGAATCCAAATAGGTGGTTTAAGTGAAATTGATGTTCGATAAGGTTATTAACATAAAACATATTTATTTTTGCCTTGGTTTATGGAAAAATTTATCTTATTTCTATTATGCCTCTTAAAAAGGTAAAATGCCTTTGGCAATGGGGGAATTTTGCTGTAAGTTATAAAATATATTCATAAATTTGTCAATCTAAAGAACATTATTTAATGCCTTTTAGTTATCACTAAAAATTAAAAGTTCTATTTAAGTTGAGAAAATCTGGCTTTGGTACAGAAGGTGTAAATTGTGGCAACATATTTTGAAGAAAATAGAACAGAAATTTGGTTGTACAAAATTTGTTTATTTCTGAATGATTTAAAATGGCAAATGAAAAGGCATGTGGAAAGTCTCAGAGGGCCTGCATAAGTTGAAGAGAGTCTGTGCAAGTTGAAGAAGGGTTGTGTAGAGAGAAGAAGCAAAAAGTGACATATTTGAGAAAGTGAAAGAAGATAAAGGATGAAGGAAAGCGATATACATATTAGAGTGAGGGAGAACATTTGGAGAAGGAAAATCAGAAGGAAACGGAAATTGGGGAAAAAGAGAGAAAAGGAAAGGCATATAAATAGATGGTAAAGCAAAGTGATAATTTTAACAACAAATGAAAAAGCCAGAGGTTCCCATTGATTTTTCAAAACTATTTTTTATTTCCCAGCAGAATTCACAGGTACAATTGACAGTGGGGAACAAATTAATTGATTTCTTGATCTGCTCTACTTTCATCTGTAAATTCTGATTGTTATCTTAAAATGTTACCAAAAAGGCAAATTTCTTTGTCACTTGCATTATAATCATATCTATAACCATGTCATTTAAAGTATTTTTTTGGTCATTTAGAGACAGTCATTGTTTTACTCTGAAACATTTGCAAATATGTTACTTCTTCAGGCAGATCAGTGGAAAGGACTCGGACTTATTCTAAAATATGAATTTCTGAGAATAAATTTTCAAATCATATCTTTGAATTAGATAGGAATTTTTAGGGCCCTGGAAAATGACTGAACTCTTAAAGATACTGGTGAATAACCAAAATAAATAAGAATTGATTGTGGGACTGAATGAACTGAGGATAATTATTATTCTTATACCTTTGTTAAAAATATTTCTGATTTTTTTAAAAAAGAAAGTTGTTTCCTTAGAGCGATTTGGTAAATTGTGGTAATATTGAAGAATTTATATTTTTTCTTTACCTGATCCCTCCAAAATTTAAAAACCCTTAATGAATATTGTTATGTTCATGGCAATATGCTTCTTTGCATCAATCCAATAGAAATCCAATTTCTTCCAGTTTCTAATTATGGTTTTATTAATCAAGACATTGACTGGAATGCCATGTCTGAAGAGACATGCCTAGACACTGGATATAAACTAAAAGTTTTAAGGAATAAAGATAACTTTGGAACCAATTAAAGTCCCTTGGAGAAGTGGCTCGGTATCTTGCTTATTCTTATGGTTCATGGCAGTCTTTCCAGGTAAGGGGCAAAGGTTGCTTTCCTGGGAGATGCCAAGGAAAGAAACTCAAGACATTTTGCAGGCTATGAGAACTTTAAAAGCTTACCCAGATCCGTATATATTGCAGGGAAAGGCTGATGGCAACTGTGTGGCTTGGTTTCTCTGCCTTACGGGGCTAATTAAATTTCAATCTGAAAATTCCTTGTAGTATCCCAGCAAAGCAGATTTAAGAAAGCCTATATAATCAATTGCTACTTCTGTTGTGTTTATGTAAATAATCAGGCCAAATTGAAACTGGGCTTACTACAATGAATGAATTGACCTTTATTTGATTCTTTGATAAAAGTGAGGGTAATTTTAGGAGAAAAATTGTGTTTAAATAGAATCTATAAAACACAGGTTTGGTTATTTGATTCCAGTTCAGTTAATTGTGAAGTTTTATTTTTTACCTCAGAACTAGACTGAATTCTGGATTTTTCTAGTTTTCTTAAACATTTTGGTTACAACCCTCTAACTTCCATAGAAATGGAAAAAAAAAGACAGGGGGGAAATTCTAAGAGTTGGAAATGATAGCAATGGAGAATTATAACCCACCCCACCATTTTTTGACACTTTCTGTAAGTGCTGACTCTGAGAAATATGTAGCTTATAGATAAACAACATGTTTGTATAAGAAAACTAGGAACTAACTTCAAAAGATACAGACTCCAATCATCAGGCTTCCCAGCTCCAGGAGTTTTGCTGACCTTCAACCCTGGAACCAGGATGCCATAAAACCAGGATGACATGAAGCCAGGATGACTAAACCAGGATGATGCACACCGACCATCACCTGCCTTATCAGAGTGGACTGTGCTACTTTGCACATAGAAAACTTTTCAACCACCTCCCTTGAGTTCTTTGTTCTGTTCCCCTCTGCCTTTTTATAAAAACTTCTTCCTCCAATTATATGTGGAGATGGCTTTGAGACATGAGTCCCCCATCTTCCAGGTTGTTGGCATCTGAATAAACCATTCTCCTTTACATCAGCACCCGCCTCTCAAGTATTTCATTTTGTAATTCAGGCTGCTGGACCTGTGTTTGGTTATATTAATATCTAGATTTTAAAAGTTGAGTATATTTTGGCTTATAAACATGACTGAATTTAAGTTCATGTCACAGGAAATCACTACGACTATTGCTTCATCATTTGAATTGTGAGTGAATGGTGACTAGGTTTGGTTTTCCATTGTTTTTCACATGGGTTGTATTATATTCAATATATAGAGTGAAAAACCCTATGTTCAGCAATCTCTCCAAATCCTGAAAATCTGCATTTGGGGAGCTTACAATAGTAAGGGAGGAAAACTACAATAAATTAGATTCAAAATATGAGGTAAATTGAGTTTCTGCTTACATCTGATTAAATAAAACTCTAGATTTCTTATTATGGTCTATGACATTTTGGAAAAGGAGACTTTACTTTTCTATTATTTATAGAAAATATTAGAACACGTACTTGATAGCAGGGAAAATGCTTGTGCTGGAAGTGCAGTGGTAGGATAGAAAGTCAGTTCCTCAACAAGTACAGCAACTAAGTCAATAGTTGGCTCTTATTGTACAGCCTCTCTTGAAAGGGTATCCTCCTCACCTGTATTGCAGTTTCATCCTTCTCATTGTGGCAGCATACTTTCCTTATTGCTTCTGCTGCCCACGTCATCAAATAATATCTCATCCAAAATTGCATAATATCTGCATTGTTTCTCTCTTCTAGCATGAAAAAGTGTTAACATGTATTTATCTATGCACAATATATACATTTATACATTTTATAAATAAATATAGATGTATTATACATATTTTAAAATGGTAGCTACATACTCTAAAAGAATAGATAACTAGATTTAACTGATAAATAAAAAGAAAAACATAAAATTCTGTTCATTCCATTTTGTTTAAGGGAATCTCTCTAAAGAATTGATATTTACAAGACAAAGAAGAGTATCAGTGATCCTAAAATTATCCAAAATATATAAATAAAAAGTAATATTTAGTAAAATCTCCTTAGAGAGAAAGAAGACAGTAATTTTCATAAAATCAGGTCAATAATTACTGTACAACCAGTCACCAATTTGTAAAAAAATTTATTTTTCAATACAGTTGGTATACAATATTATATTAGTTATAGGTGTACAATGTAGAAATTAGACATTTATATAGCTTAGAAAGTGTTCACCCCAGTAATTCTAGTGCCCACCTCACACCACACATGTTTACTACAATTTTATTGACTATATTTCCTATGCTGTACTTTACATAGCCATGCTTTCTTTATAAATGACAATTTGCACAGTTTCCTCTTTTTCATTCATTTTCCCTCAACCTCCTCCAATCTAGCAACCATCAATTTGTTCCCTGTATCTATGAGTTTGTTTCTCCTTTGTTTATTGGTTTATTGTTTTTGTTTTTTTTGACTCTACATATAAGTGAAATCATATAGTAGTTTCCTTTTTCTAACTTATTTTACTTAGCATAATACCCTCTAGGTCCATTCATGTTGTTTAAAATGGCAAGATTGCATTCTTTTCTATGGTTGAGTAGTATTTAATAATATATATACCACATCTTTATCAATTTATTTATTGATGAACACTTAGTTTGCTTCCATATCCTAGCTATTATAAATAATGATGCAATAAACACATATTTGCCTTTTTTATTTTTAAATTCTCATTAACATACAATATTTATTAATTTTATGTGTAAAACATAGTCATCATTTATACACCTTACAAAGTACTCACCCCAACAAGTTTATTATCCACCTGATGCCATACATAGTTATTAAAATATTATTGACTATATACCATATGATGTGCTCTGTATACTCATGACTAATTTTATAACTAGCAGTTTTTATTTCTTAATCCCTTCAACTTTTTCACTCACCTTTCCAACCCCACTTCCTCTGGAAACCATCAAATTGTACATGTGAGTTTGTTTTGTTTTTCATTCTTTTTAGACTGCACATATAAGTGGAAATATATGGTGCTAGACTTCCTCTGCCTTACTTATGTCATTTAGTATACTTTCAGTGCCCATCTGTGCTGTTGCATATGTGAGATTTCATTCTTTTGTATGGCTGAATATTTTTCCTTTGTGTATGTGTATGTATATGTGTGTATATATGTGTGTGTATACAGAGAAAGAGGTGCGTATTTCTTGTTGATCTAGCTTTACGTTTCTTCAGATAAATATTCAGAAGTGGAATTGCTGGGTCCTTCATTGTCTGTTGTTACAGCCTTTGTTTTAAAGTCTATTTGGTCTGACACAAGTGTTGCTACTTCAGCTTTTTTAAAATTTTCATTTGCATAAAATATATTTTCCCATCCCTTTACTTTCAGTCTGTGTCTTTCAATGTGAAGTAGGTTTCTTGTAGGCATCATATTCACGAGTTTTATTTTCTTATCCATTCAGCCACCGCATGTCCTTTTATTGGAGCATTTAATCTATTTGCATTTAAGTTATGTTAGGTATGTAGTTATTGCCATCTTATTATTCACATTTTTGAGATTATTATCATCTGATAAGTGATTTATCTGGCCTTTGATTCTAAATAATAGTCTTGTTGGGTAATCTTGGTTGTACACTCTTGCTTTTCATCACTTTGAACATTTTGTGCCAATTCCTCTGGCCTTCAAACTTCTGTTAAAAATGAGCTCACAGTCTTATGGCAGCTCTGTTGTACATAACTAACTGCTTTGTTCCTGCTGCTTCTAAGAGTTGCTCTTTGTTTTCAACATTTGGCCTCTTAATTACAATGTGTCTCGGTGTTACTGTAAGGGATGTCTATGATAACAATGAGCTAGACATGGCGCAGGGACTGATCCCATGGAGCAGGACTTATTTTCATAGGGCTTTGGTGCTAGCCAAATCCACTCTTCGGGCTTTTCGTTGGTGGAGCTGGTAGGGTGGTGCTCTGCGATGATCTAAAAGTGGCCACCAGGTGTGTTGTTTCTAGAGGCTCTTGGAAGAAGCTCCTATGCAGACCAAGTTCAACCACTATTTGTGCTCAATTTGGGGCCACCTGGTGGGATTTACAAAGTGATCTGCAGTTGGCTGCACTGTGCTGTGCTTGAAGATACTTGGGAGGGGCTATTCTGTGAAAGAAGACTGGCTGTCACTAGATCTGGACTTAAGACCCTTTGGTGGGCACCATGATGTAAGCTGAGGCTATCTGCCACATATACCAAACTTACGGTTGCTTAATTCTTAGTTCTTGTGGTTGCAAGTGCTGCCAACATTTGCATCAGCTTATTCCAGGCTTGGTTCACTTGATTTGATTTATTTGGCAAGTTAAAACCAGTCATTGCTTATGCCAAGTTTGGGACCACTTAACAAGAGGTACTGGCCATGCTGAGGCCAGCTGCTACTTGTTTTGGGTATGTGGACCTTTGTGAGAGTTTAGGAAATTCTTCAGCATGGTCTGTGGCAGGCCGCTTATATGGAAAAATTGTTGAAAGCTGCCTGTACTGGTCACCTGAGTTGGGTATGGCAGTAGTTCAGGATGTCACCAGGGTGAGGCAGAAAGTGTTAGCCAGGTTAATGGAGAGCTCAGATTTGGTCCCTGCTGTATGAGTGAGGGGAGGGCCCAACAAGGAGCAATAGCACCTGCCTGTGCTTCAATCCACAGAGAAAGCTGCCCTGCCAGCTCTCATCCTGAAGCTAGTCAATTACTCACCATTGAGTAAGGTAGTCTTAAATCACCTACCAGCACTTTTCACAGCACTTTTCAAGATGCTGCCATAGTGAGCTTGGAGAAAGTTAGTTTGCAAGCAAGCAAGTCCCTCAAGAGGGATGCCTGGGACTCCAGAAGTCCTCCCTCTCACTCTCCTCTGGTTTTCACAGCCAGATATTATAGGGCCTTCCAATTCTTAATGGCCACACCATAAGTTTGGGACCTGCCTTTCCTTGTCTCTGCCCCACCTACTGCGGTTGTCAAGGCTTCTTCTTTGTATCCTTAGTTAACATGACTTCTGTTCAGCTAAAATTTAGGTTGTTCTCCATAATGACTATTCTATAATTTAGTTGTAATTTTGATGTGGTAGTGGGAGAAGGCAAGCCCAGCAATTACCTACTCTACCATTTTGACCAGAAGTCAACAAAAATTATTTTTAATAATTTTACCTCAGAAAAATTTGGTTCCTCAATGAACTGTGAAAAAGCAAAGGAAACTATAACTTCATATGTCTGATGATACAGGAAGACCTCTATATGATTCATACTGTATTATATTATAACTTAATGCTTTGACTTTTAGGGACATTCTTAGTCACATATTAGATAGTTCAATCTGACTCTAACTCATCTAGTCTGGTACCATATTTTTTTTAGACAAAATAATATTTTGTAATAAAATATTTTTCTAGATCTTCAGTTACTTTTAAAATTAACTTTGCTCATAGTAAGAAATATTGGGGTCCAGTCTGTAGTTCTTACATATAGAAGACACAATGATTTAAGACTACCTTACTCAATGGTGAATTTAAATAATTAATGTTAGGAAAAATTATGAGAATAGAGGATATACAGCTGGAAGTTTCCAGGGTCAACCTGAAAACATATATATATTAGACAATGAAATTCTCTATGCCTATTGGAAAAATAATTGAATTTATTTATTTCCTATCCTGCTACTTTTTAAACACTAGAAAAACCTGATTTGTATACATTATCTGATATTTTCTGTAATATTACCTTGCTATAAGAGCTATAGCAATCAAAACTCATAGGTAATAAGAGGTAAAGATTAAACAAATGATATAATTTTTAGAGTTTCCATGGTGTCATTTAGAGATGGACATCATGAGCTCTGACTTTATTTTCTGTCCCTCATTGATTCAATTTGTAGCTGTAATAAATCAATTTTATCTATTAATGGCTATCTTTTTATATAAATATGTAATGGAAGTACACTGTGAAAATCTTATATTTTTATTGTGAATGAATTAAAATTGTTGTAGCAACATTATTAGCCTTAGTAAGTAAATTTTGAAATAATTTGTAATGTTCAAAATAATTATGCCATTTAAAAGCATAGGTTATTGTCTTCACACAAATCAACCACACTATCATTTACCTCAAAATGTGCTTATATATCTTAGTTTAATTTTTAGAATGGCTTTTTTTTCAACTTTTACATGATAAAGTACAATTAGTTTATTATTAAAAACAAGTAGTCTCTTGGAATTCAAATGTTATTAAGCATTTTATTTAATGTCTTGCAAATCTAAATTATTTCAGGCATTGGAGGTAGACTATATTGTCTTTAGATCTTTCCAATTCATTAAATATATTTTATACGTTAGAGAGTATATGTGTTCTATAAGGACTTTTTACCGCATAATTATGGTAGGATTCTTATCATGCAATGTACAAGTTTCATAGAAGAAATGAACTCCAAGTAATTTTTTAAAGATTTTACTTACTTATTTATTTTTTTAGAGAGAGGGAAAAGGAGGGAGAAAGAGATGGAGAGAAACAATGTGTGGGAGAAACATCAATTGGTTGCCTCTCTCAGGTTCCCACCTGGGGACCTGGCCTGCAACCTAGGCATGTGCCCTGACCAGGAATCCAACCATGACCGTTTGGTTTGCAGGACGACGCCCAACCCATTGAGCCACACCATTCATGGCCAAGTAATTTTAAAAATATCATTGGACTCAATATTTGTACTTATGGTAACTTTAGATTTTCTTGTCTGTGAAAAAAAATATGGTTAGTAAGAAAATTCTTTAGTAAAACTATAAAAATGATATATAAGAAAAATATATATTATCTTGCAAACAAACCATTACCAACTAGAAACATTTCTAAACTGTACTTCACGATAGCATGCTCCTGATATTTTCAATTTTTTTAACCAATTGCTTGGACATTGTACAAGCAGGCATATAAAGTTGTAGCAAAACATTTGAGCTGGAGTTTAAATGAGATTCCAAAGATTGTTTTCCCTTTTCTTGAGTATTTAATTTAGATAAGGCTCTTCAATACAACCAAAATATTCTCTACTCGAAATGTATTATTTGGTATAATCAGAAGCAGAGATTCATCTAGGTGAATGTTTCCTTTAATAATTTCCTGTAACTTCCTTCAAAAAAGAAAACAGAACTAAAGGTAATATAGAATTGCCTACTATACTTTATGGCTTCTTCACTAACAAAGTTTCATTTCTAAGAAAATGGAGGTAGTTTATCACCAGGCAAGTTACTATGTAGACATATAATTTTTTTTTATGTTTGTGTATGCTTTAACAAAGAGCACAAAGAATGTCAAAAAGTTGCCATCTCCAGAAGCAGCAAATAAGTAAGTTGACATTGATCATGTTACTCCTCAGCTGAGAACTCTTCAAGGTTCCCATCTCATTCAGAAGAGAAGCCAAAGTCCTTACAAAGGCATTCAAAGCCTTTTATATTTTACCCCCTTTACCCATCTTCTAGCAACTTCCTTTTGTTCCATCTCTCAAGCTACATTTGCCTCTTGATTTACCCTTGATTTCCAGTTCTATATTCTAGTTAATATGGCTACAAAATACAGTACCCCAAAACTAATGGAGTAAGTCAACTATCATGGTCAGAGGTCCTGTGTGCCATGTCTTTGGAGTGAACGTCGCAGGTATGATTTGTCACTCCGCAGTTCATGGGGCCTCATATAGAAGATGTCTGGGGACTATAATCATCCGGGGTTTGTTCATTTGTATATCTGGCAATTGATAATGACTGTCAGCTGGGGGCCTTGTCTTTCTCCACATAGCTTTCTCCCTATAGTTCTTCAATGTAGGGTAGTTTGGGATTTTCACAGAATGAGTATCTATCCTGAAGAGAAAAAGAGAACTATGAATAAACTATTTCCTATCATGGCTTATATTTGGAAGATATATGGCATCACTTCCACCACATTCTAGTTGTTAAAAGCAATCACATCTGGGCTGAGTAAAAAGACAGGATATGAAACTGTTCTTATCAAGGTCAAAAAATGGCCTTGGTAACATTTCTTTATTTTACTTGAAATCAGAAACATTTGACACAGTTAGGTACTCCTTTCTTCTTGTAATGTTCTTCCCTTGACAACACATATTTAAGATGTTCCCTTTACTACACAATTAGCTTCTCCACCTCTTGTTCTGGCTTCTACCATCTCTGTTTGTCCTTTAAAATATTGATGAGACAGTGGAACTCAGATCTGGAGGTGGCTTCTCTATTTTGTCTGCACATTTTCCCTAGAAAATCTTGCTTGTGGTCTTAAATGTTAGTGCTATGCCAATGGCTTCCAAGTGTATACATCCAAACTTCAGCTCTTTACTGAACTTTAACTACACATAAACAAATGCCTGCTTTATATTTTTATTTGGATATCTAATTAGCACCTCAGAATTGACATGTCAAAATTCATTTATTTCTTCCTTAAACCCTCATTTTTGTCATGTTGGTAAATATTACCATCTATAGCATAGCTCACATCCCTATAGCAAATCTGTGTATTCTATCTCCATAATATATTCTGAGTCTATCATTTTATTTGAGTTTTTTTTTAATTTATTGACTTCAGAGAGAGAATAAGGAGGAAAGAGAGAGAGGGAGAGGGAGAGAGAAAGATGGAGAGAGAGAGAGAGATGGAGAAAGAGAGACAGACAGGCAGACATTGATTTCTTGTTCCACTCCATTCATTCATTGGTTGATTCTTGTATGTGGCCTGACCAGGGATTGAACATTCAACCTCATTGCATCAGGACAATGCTTCAACCAACTGGGGTACCCATCCAGGGCTGAATTGATCCTTTTATCTAACTCTCCTACTACAATATTTAAATCATTAAGATCTCTAGCCTGGATCATTGAAGTAGTTTCCTAACACGTATCCTCACACAGCAGGGACAACCTGCAGTCCACCAAGCCAGCTCCCTCTCCAGCACACACAGTTGTTGCTTTGGCTGCCTAGTTAAGTCCCACATTTTAAAATTCCTTGCAGAGGCAGGTTGAGAAGTGATGCGACAATTTTTCACCAAGTGGTTATTTGTCAAAATGAGTAATGTTACTTTTGAGCCAAGGTGGCTTAGAAGCAAGTGGGCTTACCTTAGCTTATCTTTTCCTATCCACTGGCTAAAATCAAAGGATTCCTAGAGAAAAAGGAGATAGTAAAGAAAAGAATATAAATCTCTGAATCACCGTATTAAAAGATGTCAGGCAAACACCCCTACCAAATTGTTATGTGAGCAAAAATATAATTTCTATTGTGTCAAATACATACATTTTGGATCATTACTTCCTATAGCAATATTTGTCACATAATTTAGTATACTATGCTTTCTAGACCCTAAAGCAACCCCTAAGAAAATAATCCAAAAATCCCAGTGAAAAAAATATTAAAGGAATTAGAAGTTATGCCAGGAATATCTATGTAATTGAAAAGGAGAAAAAAGTTAGTAATGAGGCATATAGAACAAAAAAGCAGATGTAAGTCCAACTATCAATAATAGCATAAAATGTGATTGGAATGATCAATCAATCCAATCAAAGTCAGAGGTTGTCAGTCTGATTTAAAAATAAATAAATAAATAAAATCTATACGTTCTCCAGGAGACATTTAGATCCAAAGATACGAATAAGTTGAGAGTATAATATATTTTCATTCTCTACTTCCTTCCTCCAATCTATTCTTCATTCCAAATTTATTGCTTAAAATCATGTAATTGCTTTCCATTATACTTAGAAACAATAAAATAAATATAAATTTTCTGTTCTGTGTTCAAAGACCTATATCACCGGTACATCAAGTAGGTCTTCAGAAGCATCAGGATCACCTGGGAAATCATTAGAAATTCAACTTTTGGGCCCCACCCCAGACCTACAAAATTAGAAGATCTAGAACAGGACCCAGCAATATGTCTTATTTTGTTTTTACAAATCACCAGGTTTGCTTAAGTTTGATATCCAGTGCTCTGTATGATCAGTTAACTACCAAACTGCTTTTCTGCCCTGTTTTATACTTCTCTATTTTCCACTACCTTGGGACCCCTTATTTTCTTTCTGTCTGTTGAATATGCCAAATTCCTTTTGGACTAAGGCTCTTGGAGTATTGGTTCCCTCTGACTGAACCAGTTTTCCTTTGTTCTTCCTAAGACCATCCCTGTCCTTTCATGTCTCATATCAAATATCATTCTCAGAGAGACTTTTCCTTGTCCTCTTATAGAGGAACCCTGTCCCATGGCCTATGTCTCTTTCTCTCACATTATACTATTTGTTTTCTTCCACTATTTATCACTTTCTGAAATTACCTTGAGGATTCATTGGTTTATCAATTCTTTATGTATCTCCCTCCTTTAAAGTATAAGGTCCAAGAAACAGGAACCTCCTTGTCATAGAACACCTTAGAATACTCCCTTGTCATAGAACACTTAGAATCTCCTTCTCAACATGTATTTGAAAAACTAGGTGAACAATTCTGAATCATACATATCGCCATTATTGCTTTGACTTTCTTCCTGTTTATTTTCTAGTTTACCTTAGGCCACATTTACTTTGTCTTCTCCAACTCTTGGGCTGCAGTTCCCCACAGATACAATGCAGCAACTTCTATTGTACAGAAACTTCCAGAAAGCATTGGTTTGGGCTTTGGATAGACAAGCTTTCTTTCCTTTTCTAGAGTATCCCTTACTTTTATATACAGTATCAATATGATAAATTGTATTGGAATGCCATACTTGAGTAATGAAAAAAGTATTGTTGTGAATGAGATAAAGAAGTTGTAACTTATAACCTATGGATGAGTTTTCACCTAATCTGAACAAAAACTTTCAAGAACTTAATGGTTCCAAAAGAGAACTTAATGGATACACCCAGTCCTTAAACTTGTTTTTATGTTGTCAAGCTCATTTTCATCTTTAGGACTACTCATCTTATACATGTGTGCAAATTTCTAACTACATTTGTAGGAAATTCACGGGTGCTCACCTCATGTGAAACTTCCTCTCCTAATCATTACATCCTACTAAGTGTTCTCTAGCAAAACTTCTGTAACTCCAAAGCAAACTAGGTAACCATTTTTGAGCTTGCTCCCCTTTATGATCTCCCAGACAATGGTAGATACAGATATTGTTAATGTTGCTGATGTTATTATATCTTAAGCATGTGTGGTTTATTGACTGAAGAAAGTATTTGGAATAAAAATTAAGGTACTGTTTTGTTAAAAGACCAGAGTGAAGTAGCTACTACTATTGAGCCACATTTAGTGACAGAGTTAGAAAATTATTTTTAAGAACACATAATTCACATTAGTTTTTCCATTTGAACATATTATTGCAATACTATCTTTTCAAAAAGCCTTTCTTGACCACTATTATTTTTTCTATACTGACAGTTACTTACATAATTTCTTATAAAAGGACAACATATTCCTTGTGTCTATTGGGCTAAGATATCAAAGGTAGAATGTGCAAAAGGAGTGTTAGTCACTCCTTTTACTGCTGAAGATAATGAAACCTAATGAAAATACCAAGGATAATATATAAATAGCACATTTACCCATTGTTTGAATTGAAGCCATAAGACTTTCAGGCAGTACATATTCAGAATTAAAATTAGAGTATAAAACTCAATGAAGAGCTAAATATATGTGTATATTTCTTTCTGTGTACTAAAGAATAAAAATGGGGAAATTAGATAATGTATACTTTTTGAGAGAAAAAGAACTTCACAGGTAATATAGAAACCTAAAGACCTGTAGAAAAATATTTATAAAAAGACAATTAAATAAAACTTCTCTAAAAAATTAATAAAAAATTAAAATTGATAAAATGGGAGAAATTATTTGTGATAGAGTTAATCTTTCAAATATGTAATTTAAGAAAAATAAAATAGGCAAATTAAATAGGAAATAGTACAAAGAACTAATAGGCATAAGAAAACATGTTTAATTTTATTAAATCAATGCTGCTTAACATTTTAAATTGTATAATACCTATTATTAAATGATTAGAAAGGAAATATACATTGTTCTCTTTGTGATTTCAGACTTTGGGAATGCAACATGGAAGTGTTTATCATTCTTTGAAATGTATATATTACTGGAGAGCTACATCATCATGAGTTGTTCCTTTTTTTCTCTTTGATAAACAACTAATTGGACATCCATAATCAATCGAAAGTATCTCAGCACATTATAGCGGAACACCTGGGAGGTTTCTACACACATGTGCCTCTGAAAGTGGGCAGACAGGTTCTCTGTCGGGGCTGCAGATGCAATGAAGACCACGGACATACCTCATCTCTTCTCTCTGCCATCATGGGAAAAAAGAAGCCTTGCAACTACAAAGATACAAGGATACATGGAGACAATAGATAATTTGTAGAGGTCCAGCATGCCTGACTGAAGAGTCCAACACACTATCAGAAGGGGATTGAAATGAGCTTGGAGGCAGAGGGAGGAACTCATCAAGGTGGCCCTCCTCCCCAGGGCAACGCAGAAAGACACAGAGCTTTTGGTGAAGTCAGTGGCAATATCTCCCAGAGAGAATATAGAAAGCCAAAGCAGCGAATGACTGCCTGGCTACCTGAATGATCAAACTGTTAAAAATCGGGAGAGATATCTCAGCTGTGAAGGTTCTTCTTAAGGGGCCTATATTGCCTATAAGAGACCCACTTTAGATGGAAGGGCACACACAGACTGAAAGTAAAAGGAAAGAAAAAAGATGTTTTATGAAAATGGAAACTAAGAGTAAAGTTGGGGTAGTAATATTTACACTACAAAAAGTAGACTTTAAAACTCAGGCTGTAATAGGAGAAAAAGAAGACCCAGCAATGCTACTTCTGGGTATTTATCCAAAACACTAAATTTAAAAAAAAACATGCATCCCTATGTTTATTGCAGTGTTATTTACAATAACCAAGATAAGGTAGCAACCTAAATGTCCATCGGTAGATAAATAGTAAGGTGGAAATATTATCATTTTTAAATCCTCACCCAAGGATATGTTTTTATTGATTTTAGAGAGGAAGAGAAAAAGAGAAACATTGATGTGAGAGAGAAACATCAATGGGTTGCCTCCCTTACAGACCCCTACCAGGATCAAAACAACCACCTAGATATGTGCCCTGACCGGGATTCAAACTTGCAAATTTTTGGTGTAGGGGAAGATGCTCCAAGTAACTGATCAACCTGGCCAGGGTAAAATATTATCATTTGAGACAACATGGATGGGCCTACAGGGTAATCAGGCAGATAGAGAATGACAAATCCAATATAATTTTACTTATATACAGAATCTAAAGAACAAAATAAAACACAAAGACCATTTTGACAGTTGATATGCACAAAGGTCCTTTTGCCAGTTGATCAAGGGGAGGACCACTGGGAGGAACTGGGTCAGAAAATAGAAGGGATTAAGAAGCCCAGGCTGGTACTTAATGAACAGTCCAAGAGATGCAAATTTTAGTGTACAGAGTATGGTCCATATTATGATAAACATGTACAGGACTAGATGGGTACAGGTTTATCAGGTGGTCACTTCATGATTTATATCAATTTCTAACCACTGGTCATAACCTGAAACTAATATAATATTCTATGTCAAATGTAATGTAAAAATTAAAAAAATTAAAAATAAAATAAAGTCAGAAACATGACAAGGATGTCACCATTATTATTTCAATTTCACTTAGTTCTAGGTGTCTTATCTGGAGATAAAAATGAGAAAATCAGTGAAAGATAATTATCAAAATGGAAAGAAAACATGTCCAGGGAACTGGATTGTCTACAGAAAACATCCAAGAGCTAGCTTTTAAAGAGATAAACATAATTGGCAAACTTTAGCTAGATTAAGAAAAAATATTTAAATAAAATTAGAAATGAAAGAGGAGACATTACAATGACAGTATAGAAATACATAAGATCATAAGGGACTATTATGAACAATTATATGCCAACAAGTTAGATGACCTGGAAGAAATGTAAAAATTCCTAGAAACATACAATTTCCCATGACTGAATCAGAAAAAAACAGAAAATATGAACAGACCAATAACTAAAGAGATAGAATCAGTAATCAAAATCTCCTAACATATACACAAAAATGCCACAACCAAATGTCTTAACAGGTTAATTCTAGCAAACATTTAAGGATTAACACCAAATTTTCTCACACTCTTCCTAAAAATTGAAGAGGAAGGAATGACTTCTCTACTCATTCTGTGGAGTCAGCATACCCTGATAGCAGAGGCAAATAAGAATACTATAAGGAAACTATAGACTTATATCTCTGATGAACATAGATAAAACATTCTCAATAAAATATTAGCAACATGAATTCACAAACACATTAAAAAGATTATACACTATGACCAAGAGGGGTTTACCCTTGGCATGGAAGCATTATTGAACATACACAAATTAATATAATACCTCATATTAGTAGAATTAAAGATAAAACTCACCTGATCATCACAATAGATGTAGAGAAAACACTTGCAAAATACAACATCTTTTCATGATAAAAATCTTCAACATGTTGGATATAGAAGGAGCAAATATCAACTTAATACAGGCCATATTATACTCAAGAAAAATTGAAAACTTTTTCTCTAAGATTAGAAACAAGACAAGGATGCCCAATCTCACTACTCTAATTCAATATAGTTTTGGAAGTCCTAGATAGAGCAATTAGATGAGACAAAGAAATATAGGCACTGAAATTGGAAAGGAGGAAGTAAAAGTGCTACGCATTCAGATGACATGATACCATGTAAAGAAAACCCCAAATATCCGCCAAAAAAAATAAAATAAAATAAAATAAAAATTATTGGAACTAATAAATGAATTCAGTAAAGTTTCAGGATACAAATTTAACATACTGTAATCAGTTGCATTTCTATACATTAATAACAAACTACCAGAAAAAGAAATCAATAATACAATTTAGAATTTTATCAAAAAGAGTAAAATACTCAGGAATAAATTTAACTAAGAAAGCAAAAGACCTGTAAAACAAGACTACAGGACTTTGCTGAAGGAAATCAAAGAAGACACAAACAAATGGAAAGACATCTTTTGCTCATGGATTGGAAAAATTAGTATTGTTAATATGCCTATTTTACCCAAAGTCATCAAATATTCAACTCAACTTTCATCAAAATTTAAACAGCACTTTTGACAGAAATAGAAAAAATAACCCAAATATTTATATGGAACCAAGAAAGCCCCTGAAGAGCCTAAACAATCCTGAAAAAAGTGAACAAAGCTGAAGATATTATACTTTCTGATTTCAAAGTCTACTGCAAATCTATAGTAATAAAAACATTATGATACTCACATAAAAACAGACACATAGAGCAATAGAACAGAATAGACAGGCCAGAATTAACCCCTCAAATACACAGTCAACCAATATTCATTAAGGGAACAAGAACACCCAATAGGTAAAGAATACTTTCTTCAACAAATTGTGTTGGGAAAACTGGATAAATAACATGTAGAACAATAAAATTGGACCCCTATCTTACACCACTCACGAAAATTAACTTAAACGGGTCAAAGACTTAGACATAAGACCTGATACTGTAAATTCCTTAGAGGAAAACATACAGGCAAACTCCTCAACATTGGCCAAGACAATGATTTTTCTGGATATAACAAAAGCACAAACAACAAAAGCAAAGATCAACAAATGGGACTACATCAAACTTAAAAGCTTCTGCACAGCAAAAACAAACAAATAAAAATTAAAAAAACAAAAAGACAACCTGTAGAATGGGAGTAAATTTTTGCAAACCATATATTAAATAAGGGGTTAATATTCAAAATATGTAAAGAATGCATTCAACTCAATAACAAAAACAGTTTAATAAATGGTCAGAGAAACTAAATAGGCATTTCTTCAAAGAAGATATCTCAATATCCTATAGGTGTACAAAAAATAGTCACCATCACAATTCATCAGGGAAATGCAAATGAAATCGATGATGAGATATCCCCTATGCCTATTAGAATGGTTATCACCCAGAAGACAAGAAGTGGGTGTTGGCAAGAATCTGGAGAAAAGGGGATACCTGCCCATTGTTGTAAGGAATGTAAATTGGTTCCCATGTTATGGAAAACAATAGGGAGATTCCTCAAAACATTAAATATAGAACTACCATATGATATAGCAACTCTACTTCTGTGTATATACCCCTGGAAATGAAAATAGTATATCTAATATAGATATATGAGTGAACTTCCATGTTTACTGCAGCATTACTCACAGTAGCCAAGATATGGAAACAACCTAAGTACCCATAAAAGGATGAATAGATAACGAAAATGGGACAGACACAACAGAACATTATCAGCCATGAGAAAAGACATCATATTATTTGCAACAACATGGATAGACCTTGAAAACATTCTGCTAAGTGAAATAAGTCCAACAGAGAAAGACAAATGTTATACGGTATCACTTTTATGTGGAATCTGAAATAGTCAAACTTGTAACAGTAGAGTAAAATGGTGTATCACGGGACAGGAGATAGGGTAATAAGACAGATGTTGTTTAAGGGTACAAATTTGGAACCAATAGTAAATAAGCCCTACAGATCTAATAATGCAGAGTATGGTTTGCAACAATATTGTATTATAATCATTAAACATTCTAAAAGACTAGAACTTAATTCTTCCAACCACTAAAATAAATGGTAATTATGTGACATGATAGGGGTGCTAATTATTACTATAATGGCAATCATACACAATATAAAAATGTATCAAATTAATATGCTGTATACCTTAAATTTGCAGGATGTTATATTTCACATATATTTTGATAAAAAAGAGAAATATGTAATTATTCATAATATATTTAAGAACTTTAAAATACACAAGTGCAGAAAATAGCTTCAAGAATATTTATCACAGCATGATTAATACAATAAAAATTGGAGAAAACTCAAATAGCTACTAAATGGAGAATGAATAAATTATTATATAAAATAATAACAGCAATCAATATATATCTTTAAAAAGTAAAACATACAATAGCAACCCTAAAAAAGAATACATGCATACCTATATGGATAATTTTATAAGTAATGTAATGTATTAAGTGAAAATAAGTAATATTACAGACCAAGATATATAGTGTGATCATATTAAAGAACAAATGTGTATGTACAAACTTATAAGAGCTTGCATTATCTATCTGTATGTGTATAGCAAAAAATCTAGGAAAATACAGAGAAATCCACATACACTATATTTTGAGAGTGAATTTAGGTATGATAGAAAGGTTCACCTTCTACCATATTTAAAAAATACATATTCAATCAGAATGCATTTAATATGCAACTTTTTATGAAGCAATATATATTTTTAAAGATAGAATATGTGTTTAGAGGTCCTCGTTTATTATGTAGAAATTAAAAGTAATAGATCAGAATATTGATGAGCAGAGATTATACAATGCTGTGTTTTAGCTGTAATGGCTGTGCCCTAATTTAAAAATTGCTGCTTTCCTGAGTTGCTAAAATGTTTTTTTGTTGAATATTAATTATTTAATGTTTCCTTAAGCATATCACTGCACTCATTGATCTTTTTTCAAGATTATTTATTTTATTTATTTTTAGAAAGTGGGAAAGGGAGGGAAAAAGAGCAGAGAGAAACATCGATGTGAGAGAGAAACATCAATTGGTTGCCTCTCGCTCATCCCAGCCAGGGACCAAACCCACAACCCAGGCATGTGTCCTGATTGGGAATCAAACAGGCAACCCATCACTTTGCAGGTCAATGCTCAACCAAATGATCCACAGCAGTCAGGGCAACTCATTAATATCTTGAAGTATAATATATTATGGTTTGCATGCAGAAGTTCAACTTTTTACTAAAGTGCTATAGAACATTTTTGACCAGTGTTCTGTAATAATTTTAATTCAATAATTTCTCTTTATTATATTTTTTCCAGGGACAATTTTTAAAATGCCCTTAAAATATATTAGAGCATAATAAAATATAATTTAACAAAATATATTTTACATTTTGAATGCATTTACTTGGATATCTATTACAAACATTTAAAACAGTATTTTTAATGCTAAAAGTCTTTTTTTTTTAAGTGCTGAAGCTATAACAATAAAGAAGAATAATTAGAAGTAATAATTTAAAACAGAAAATTTAAAAGACCAATGCCACTATAGGTATAAACTATTTTAAAGAGACTTATTAAATATTATTTGTCAATGAATAACAGACATTGAGGCTTTGGTAATTCTATTGCTCTGTATCTGTACTTAAATGTGCTAACCAGAGCCAAGAAAACTAAAACCTTTTGAAACTGGTACTCGAATGAAGAAAATTGTGAAGATGTTGTTGTCTACGTGTTATTAGAAATGAAGACTGAAGTCTTGCAATCTTCTTCCCTGGAGGGTTACTGAATGAGAAAAGAGTGATAAGAAAGAACTTAGCTTGACCCCAGCAGAAAGATTTCTTTTTAAAAATCAACTAAGAGTACTTCACTTTGTGAATCTGTATAATTCACTGAAGAGACTCAAAATGTCTGGCTATACACAATAAATTTTAAAATGAAGGCTGAGACATTAATCTGCTTTTCAAATACGATTTTCCTCCTCGTTTAACTCACCTAGAGTAGATGACTGTAAATGACCTCAGATTTGGTTATTATTGCAAACAGCAGCATTTATTGAATTGGGTGCTTAGTCCAAATCATTGTCAGCCTGTCCCAGACTTTTTCACCTGTAGATGCTGATCTCTCAATTGTGGATCAGATCTGTTCAATTCCTGAGTAATTAATTAGTAACCGGGGCTTTCACTGACATATCTACTTGTTACAAAGTCTGGAATTAGTCTTGCAACTGGAGACAGGGTTCGGATCTGAACTGTGCCAGTAACTTTGCAAAACAAACATATTCACACAGAGTATAATTTTTAAAATATTTTTAAAAACGTTTTTATATATGCACTATTTTTGCCACAGCATTACCACTATATTTTACTTTATGAATGTCTGAATACCATGCTTTTTGACTAGGGTAATGACAAATGTCATAGCTCCTCCACTCTTTTCTTCTTGGCAGGGGTTGGACCTGGCTTTTATAATTCTGGTTTTGACTTTTTGGTTATCATTGTCCTTCTGCCTAGTAACATCAAGGAGGAACCAGAACACCTTCTGTTCTAATTTTCCACCAGTAGAATCTATATCTTTATAAAGCAAAATGGCCAGAGCACTCAATAGTGAAGGGGCCAGTATTGGAGGGGTCCAGGTGCAAGAACTAGACTAGGTAAGGGTGTCATACAAACAGTCCAGTAGCAGCAAACATCTGAGACGAAGTGTAGTGCAAGCCTTATACTAGTGTGTACACCAGGGGTTAAACTGGGGAATCTATACTCTCCTGCTAATTTCAAAGGAGTAAAAAGACTGAAGCCATTGAAATGAAAAATTCATTGAAAAATTCAGATCATTTTCCAAAAAGGGGACTACAGCGACAGTGGTTGACCTTTGAATGACTACATGCAGTTGGGCTATGGTATAAACCAAGGGTCTTCTAGCTGTTCTTGCAGAACAGTGAAAAATATATACTGGCTAAGGCATGACTAACAATATTTCTTGTTCACATAACACTACAATTCAAGGATTAATACTAGTGCTAATTCAAGGGTTGTGGTCTAGCTACACACATAGGAATGAGGAAAATGGATGGGCTTCAACAGCTGGTCAGTCTCTACTGAAAACAGTCTTGTTTAAAGGCATTGAGTCTGATACATCTAGGTATCTTGGAGATAATGGTCCATTCCTAATGACATGTGAAAACACTTTGAGAGAGTATGAGTATATGCAAATGTTAAAGCAAACTACATGCTACTATGAGTCCTTTCCATCCTGATCATTGGTATACATCCTCTTTTCTGCTATATGTTCTTGTGCTGCTATGTACTGTAGGTACCTATTGCTCTGTGGGAAAATAATTTTCTGCAGTGACCTCTATGGAAGAAAGATACAGGTGACAGGGACAAAATCTGAAATTCTACATAGTCTCTAAAATATAAGAATGAGCAGAATATTTAAATGCAATACATAGCTCTGTAGGTTGCCCCGGTTTTGTCACAGCACTCATAAAATATCATCATGGGATTAGACAGCAAATAATTTTCTTCATAGTATCTTTTGCACTACACATTGTAGCTACCTAACCTGTAGTAGTTAAGTCCATCAGTACTGAAATATTAAAAATATAGGACTCTGGTTGGGTGACTCCATTGACTGGAGTGCCGTCCCATGCACAAAGAGTTGTGGGTTTGATTCCCAGTCAGGGCACATACTTAGGTTGAGGGTTCAATCCTGGGTAGGGGCATGTATGGGAGGTAACCAATCAATGCTTCTCTCTCACATCGATGTTCCCTTTTCTATGTCTCTCTCCCCCTTCCTTTCTCTCTCTCTTAAAAAAAAATCAATAGAACATATCCTCGAGGGACAATTAAAAAAATTAAAAATAAGAGATAAAAATTAAAATATAATTTGGAAACATCCAATTAAATAGATGAAGTAGTCTTTGTTGGATTTGAATGTATTGCTCTCAGCTGACTTTATCTTGAGCAATATAAAATTCCTAAATGTATGGGGTCATACCGAGTTTTCTCTTAGCACCCTTAGTAGTCATTTGTAAGTTCAGTATCCCCAATGGAAAAAGAAAAAGAAAAAGAAAAACAACAGATTACAGAGAGTTTAAGATGGCCTTGCTACTGTTATGTAGATAACTGCTTGTCCCTTAACTTCAATTTTGTGATAGAAGTATTGGAGCCCTCTGTTCTCAGGTCTGACTCACATAAACATCACCTCTGAATTCACTCACAAGTCAGCGCCTGAAGCCTGCCAAGCTAAGGTAGAGAAAATAACTAAAATCAATTATTGGTGCTTTTACAGCCTAATTTCCTTGCTATCTAAATGCAGATAAATAGAAAATCTAATTTTTATTATACCTCACCTACAACTTTTAATAAATATTAATGTACATGACTGTGTCTGACCTCCCTCTAGACTTAAAATCAATCGTTGTTGATTAAGGTCTTTTGGGCAGCATTTCAAAAATGAAGACTCTACTTATTCCCACTGCCTATTTTCTGGTTCCTAAACAGGTCAACAGTGGGTCCATTAAGAGAAGTAAAGTATTGGAGCAAAAACTGGTCATGTAAGAATACTTAGATGAGTTATGCCTACATGAGTTATACAATGTTTTAAATTAATTTTCATCACTTGTGATTTGAAATTCTGGCTTTCAGTTTTAATGATCATAAAAGATAAGCTTGACAGTTTCTTTTACAACATGCAACACCAGGGTAGCAATTTAAAACACTTTAAATTCTATACTTTCTTTTACTGGGTTTAACTGATTGATTTAAATGAAAATCTAAATTCATCAGAAACACAGAGCACTTGTTTTTATCTAAGGACAACTTTCGTGGTTTTGAATTTGATCACTAATTTAAATACAAAATATTTTATGCATGTTTATTCTTTAAAAAGACCACTTGGTGCCAGATACAATGTTAAACACTAGGGACTCAAAGGGAAGTAGCAGAAAGTGGAAAAACTAAGTAATACATTCAAAAAGTAAACATATATGCTTAGCAGGAGCAGAGTGAAGGAAACTGGGTGGTGACAACAGAATAAAATTATAGAATGAAAACCCTGGGGTTTCATAAAACCTTGGCATCAGATGTGACAGTCTAGAAGCCTATATATCTATCTATCCACTGCTTTTTGTGGGAACAACCTAAAACAAGTAAGATGGCCCCAAGATAATGCATGTGAAGAAAGAAAAGTACAGCACCAATCACCAAACCCTGCAGATCTATCTGGGGATAAGCGAGGATTTAGTAAATAAGATGCTGAATAAGAAAGTAAAGATCAAAGCATTCAAGAAGAGTGCAAAATTTGAAAATGGAGAAATTCACAGAAACACCCTTTACACCCCAACCTGAGGGAAGGTCACTAGACTATAACTGAAAACTTAAGAGACTAACGATCAGGCTCACAGACAGACATCATTACTATTTTTTCATTATTTTAACGGAGATCTCCTAATAGAGAAACTGATACGTTTCTTCTGTTTGTTCTTCCTTAAGCTGAGGTACCATTTCAAGAATCTCAATACATATTAGCAATGTAACTGAGTGTAAATACCTGGGCATACAAAGAGTTCTGAGAATATTCAGTGCCAAAGTTAGTGGGCATCTAGTACCTGGCTCAGTGTCAAGGATGTATTTAACCGTTCCCTTCACCAAAAAACAGGTACAACTGGCAGAAATTTCAAACAACATAATGAATGCTGCTAACCCAAGATACAGATATGTGAAGTAAAAAGGGGAAACTATAAAATATTATAATTATTTTACACCACTATAATATTGTATAATAATAATATAATACATAATGGCATATTATATATAATGGCATAGTATTTTACACATACACTGGCATTATATCGGGAGAGTGCATTTGATTTCATTAAGCTAAGGAATGGGAGGTACCTAAGAATCTTACTACTATTTTTAATAATTTTTAAGAGAAAAAAATCCAACCTGTGTACCAGTATGTAATTTCCAAAGCTCTGAGGCTCGCTTTACTGTACTGAGCATTCCTGCATTAACATGTGGAGCTGAGAAACCACCTATTGGCCCTGTGAGATAATCACATATCAGAATTTGTCCTAGGCTTCTAGACACCATTATAGCATTTTGGATCTCTGGCAAGGTGTCCTCACTTTATATGGCAGATTTAAAACACTGTGGTTTTTGCAATATTCCAAAATGGTAAACAACAAACACAGGAAAATATTACTTCTACTAAGCCTGAAGTTTTTATTTGCAGCATGAATTTAAAACTTCACAAAAATGCAAAGCCATAATCCAACCTCCAGGTAACAAACTGGCTATATAATAGTTTTGTACTTAATATGAAATCAGAAACATATCTGGTAACCATGCTAAGATGTAGAATAAAAATAGGCAGCTATGAATTCCAAAGCTTTGTTGCCATCAAGAGGTTCCTGCTGACAAGAAAATGACTCTGCAATTTACAGAAAAAGAAAAAACAGCGTTTTAAAAATTTTGTAAAAGGTAGTTAGGAAATATTTTAATATATTTCAAACGTTTGTGAACATTATGAAATAGGATTTGAATACCATATCTTGCATGTATGGTTCCTGCTTTCAATACATACACACTTTAATACCTAGAGGGCCGATCTCAGTCAATTACATCTCCTGAAGGAAAATAATGGGACCTAATAAAAGGTTTTATTTTGTAACTTTAGTTCTTAGCCATGGGATTTCTTCCATGAACTTGCTCTCTTCAAGATTGGCCCAAAGCTAAAGTTTTACGACAAAATCTGTCTTATTTTGCCCTGCCTTCTACCTTTCTTTCATTTCTTCTAGTTCTTTTCTTTTTCTAATTTAACCTTTGTTGTATTTTCTTACATTAACTTTTAGTTCCCTTATCCCTACCTCCCCCCAGCAACCACCACACTGCTGTGCATCTCCATGAGCCCTTTTTCCTTTTTTGCTTAATCCCTCTGCCCCCCTGGAATCCATTCCCATTGTACCACAAAAAAAGCTGCTCAGATTGAAGTTGTTATTTGAATATTCCAAAATTCAGTATAAACCCTTCTTTTGTTACATTATTACTGATCAAAAGCATTCAACAAAGTTAATCATTCCTTTTTCTGAAGACAATTATTTTCCCTGGAATATTTAACACTATAGCTTATTGATAACTCTTCTTAAATTTATTTTATTTTATTTTTAATTTTTTAAATTATTGTTCAATTGTCTCCATTTTCCCACCACCACTAATCCTTCTTAAATATAAGATTACCTCTTTATAGCATCTTTTTCCAAACTCCGATCCTCAGGCGATTTCAAAAGCTGGAATAATTTCTCCACCTTCTCTCCCTCTCCCCGCCTTGCATCGAGCCCTATGGCCTCAAATGCATTCTATACACGGTGGCTTCCAAATGCGTGTCTTCAAACCTCTTTCTAAGTGACAGATTTCTAAGCCTCGCTGCCTTCTTCACATTTCCTCTAAGACATCTCTCTAGGACTGCATGTTTAAAATATTCCAAACTAGGCATTTTGTGTTTCCCAGGCCCCTTTAATCTCCTTCATATCAGTAGCAGACTCCACCCTTCATCCTGTTAATAGATCCAGAAATCTCAGAGTCATCCTTGACCCATTTCTCTCCTTCACCTGCTCTGCACTGTCAAGTTAACAGGCCTCCTTAGTCTATACTTCTTCTCTAACTAGTTTCTTAGTCTCTATTTTTGCCTTTGCTATCCATACCAGTGCATTCTATTTTAAAATAATATTTGACATATTGAAATAGCTCATAGGAACTTAGAAACTCAGAAATCAAAATAACATAGTAAACACTGTGAAGTGACACAAAAACTAGACACTAGAATGTTGCCAAAACTGTTGTATTTACCCCACATCCTGCCTTTCCTTAGAAGTTATTGTTATCCCACATATTTGGTCTATCTTTAATTTGCTTTGATTTCAAAATAGTTTTCTACATATGCTGTATGCTTAATAATTTGTTTAAGCATGCCTTTTTCCAGTTTTATAAGTAGAATATTAAATTATTTGTTGATTTCTAGAATTTTTTTCTAGTCAAGGTGTTATTTTCAAGATCTATGAATTATCATCTGTGATTTATCTAATACTCTTAGTAATCTTGTAGAAAGTAGGTTACATTATGATTTTTTTTCTGATTTCTACTGTTTGATTGTTTTCAAAATGATAAGATTCTGGCCACTACCCACTTTTTTCACGTCACTACCTGGACATGAAACACTGTCCTACAAACATCCTACATTTTAAAAACGTTCTTTAATGTAATAAGTCCTTTCCCATCTCAAGGAATTGCATCAATGGTTTGTTTCCTCTGTTAGGAATCTGTTCCCTACCTTAAACCCAAGTTTTCACCTAAGATATTTCTACAAATTTTTTCAAAAGCTTTCTGTTTCCTGCCATTCAATTTACTCTCTTTCTCAAGACTCTTGAGTCTTCATGAAACCCATTACAGTGAATAAACATTAGTTCTTTCTTTTATTTTCTAACCTGTAATGTGAGGTGAGAGTGCTTATTAACTGTCTACACCAGCAATTTTCAACCAGTGTGCCACAAGAATTTTTAAAACATGCATTCTGACTATTTAGTCAGGGGGAGTGACCTCTTTTCCCTTCGACTGTCAAGTAAAAAAAGATGACAAGAGCCAAAAAATATAGCTGCCTGATATGAATGAATCAAAATTACACTTACTTTTGTCAGATTAGCAAAAAATATAATATAATTTTTGGTGTGCCACAGAATTTTAGTAATTAGGGTATGTGTGCCATGAGATTAAAAAAAAAGGTTAAAATCACTGGCCCAGGCTATAATTGCCATGATGGTAGTCATTGTGTGTTATTAATACTACAAACTTACATATGGTACTAGGTCTCATACAAAACACTAAGTAAAAGTTGTTGAAGAATAAAAATTAATTCCCTAAAACCCATAGGACACACAGCCTAATAAAACAAGAGTTTTGTAGCATTGATTTATGCCATATATATATATATATATATATATATATATATATATATATATATATAAAGAATTAGTTAAAACTCTTCCCAAAAATATTCATTCTAAATTTATGAGAGTGACATTACCAAGATTGCAACATAGGTCATTCTTGAATTTGCTCCACCTCATAAGAAAAATAACTAACAACTACACATGGGCAGGTCACCACTGAGAGAACTCTAGAACATGGGGGTGAGACTAAAACACCCTCCTGAACTACAGAGACCAAGGCAGACTGCGTTAGAGGGCAAGAGGAACAGCTGCATGGCGACCACATTTCTCCTTTCCTAATGCAGGGGCAGCACTATACTGAGAGGTCTCCCCTGAGGCTCTGGTTTCACTAGTGACAAAAGAGAGCCCAGGATGGACACCCGGCTACCCTGGCATTTTGGATTCCTTCTTGGGAAACCCCCCTCCAGTCGTACTCCACAGGGATTGCACTCCACAAAGGAATCACTGGCACTGAGATTGTGACAGAGAAGAGGGAAGGGGATTGCAAAATCCAGCACTGGATATTGGCAGAGCTGTAGCACCAAAGAAGTAGTCCCAACCAGAGCTTTGCTGATCTTCAGAGAAAAGGCAGTGGCACAGTCTGACCACAGAACTCAGGAGGGTAGGTGTGTCTGATTTAGAATCTCAAGCCAAAAACCTTTCCAAACCTGGAGAGAACTTGGGACATTAGTTGGCTTGAGTCAAGACCATAAGCAAAGCGCTTTATTGGCACAGGGGATGGTTCTGATTCTCTACCAAGGCTGAGGAACAAATGCATTCCCCCACTCATTGCTGAAGATGGCTTTTATTCTGCCTGAGTATGGAACCAACCAGAACATATAGAAAGCCACATAGCCCATTTAACAGCCCCGCTTACAGTGGCACTTGAACAGAGAGCACAGCCCATGGCATTCCCTTTCTGCAGAGCAAATCAGAGGTCTTGTCCAGCCAGAAAATTCACTGAAGAGTCTTGCCTAATTCTATTACCCAAACAATGAGCCATGCAGGTAGGAACTCTTCTGCTGCTCCACCAGAACAGATGATTTAATGATCGAATTCTCCATCTACTACTGAGCATAGCTCCCAGTTCCCACCATCTAGTAAGCCTGAGCAGAGCCCAGACAACCACAGAGCGCATCCTATGGTCTCACTTGTGCTGGGAATCAAACAAGCAGTCTTATAAAGCTGTCCTCAGGCAGTGGTCTTTCCTAAAAATAAACCCTGATAACAAGCCTCATCTGTCCAAGGACATTACTGGAGAAAAACTGTGCTAAAGCAAAACTGTAAATACTGGAAGAAGGGATTGCTTACTTAAATGCATAGATATTAATGTAAGGAATCTAGGATCATGAAAAAGCAAGTAAACATGACACCACAATAAGAAACTAATAAGTTCTAGTAACTGACCCTAAAGAAATAGAGATCTATTGACTATCAGACATAGAATTCTGAATAATTCTCTCAAAGTTTAGTGAAATACAAGAATCCACAGACAACTAAATAAAATTAGGAAAACAATGCATGAACAAAACATGAAGTTCAACAAAGACATATATGAGAAAAACAAATCCTAGAACTAAAATATACAATGACTGAAAAATGAAAAATTAAATGGAGAGCTTCAAAAATAGCCTTCATTATGCAGAAAAAAGAATCAGTGACCTAGAAGGCAGGACATTTAAAATTGTCCTGTCAGTGGAACAACAGCAGCAATCAACAAAAAAGAAGAATGAAAAAGAATGAAGAAAGCCTAGCAGGCTTAAGGAACATAATCAAAAGAAACAATATCTGAAATATGGTAATTTTAGAAGGAAAAGAGGAAGGGACAGAAAGTATATTTATAGCAATATGACTGAAAAGATCTCAAATCAGGAGAGATAAATGCACATCAGCATTCTGGAAGCCTATAGAACCCCAAATATGTTGAACCTACATAGGTCTACACTGAGACGCATTGTAATCAAATAGCTAAAAGTCAAAAACAAAGACTTTTAAAAGCAACAAGAGAAAAGAAGGAAGAAATTACATACAAGGGAAATCCAATAAAAATATCAGTGGATTTCTTTGCAGACCACAGGTTCTCTTTGTAGAGAATGGGATAATATGAAAGTAAAAAAAAAAAAATCCCAAAAAAGAAACTCCAAGGCCAAATTAATTCCCTTGTGAATTTTACCATTTATAGAAGAATTAATGACAATCTTACTCAAACTGTTTCTAAAAAATAGAAGAGAAGGGAATACTCCCCAAACATCATATTAGCATCTCAATAGTCACTGAAAAAACATTTGACAAGATTCAAAATTTGTTCTGGTAAAAAACACTTAACAAATTAAATAAAGAAGTGGTGTACCTCAACATAATAAAGGCTATATGTGACAAGCTCAGAGAAACATTTACTCAATGGTCAAAAACAGAAAGTATTCTTCTGAGCTCAGAAAAAAGACAAGGGTTCCCACTCTCATCACTCCTATTTAGCATAGTACTGGAAGACCAGCCAGAGCAATCAGACAAAAATAGTAAATAAAAGGCATCAGAATTGGAAGGGAAGGAGTAAAATTGTCTCCATTTATAGGTGACAATTTTTATACAGGGTGGGGAAAAATAGATTTACATTTGTGAATATACAAAACACAGTTTATTCTTGTATTATTATTTATTATTCTATTACTTTCTGTATGAACAACTGTAAATGTACTGTTGCCCAAACTGTATTTAGAAAATTCTAAAGACTCAACAACAAAAAATTTCTATGTAATCAATGAATTCAGTAAAGCGAAGTGACTGAAAGCAGGGTGAGAGCCAAGCAAGTGGCACTGTTCCATCTCTGACCTCTCCCCCACAGACAGTGCCACAGCACACCAATGTGGGTTGCCCTGCCCAGCAAATAAGCTAAGCAATGAGGAGATAGCCAACCTATCAGATGCAGAGTTCAAAACACTAATAATCTGGATGCTTGGATGCTCACAGAAATAACTGAGTACAGATGCGAAATAGAGGAAGAAGTGAAGGCTATGCAAAGTGAAACAAAGAAAAAATTACAGGGAGTCAACAGTGAAGAGAAGGAAACTGGGGCACAGATCAAAGATTTGGAACAGAAGGAAGAAATAAGCATTCAACCAGAACAGAATGAAGAAACGAGAATTCGAAAAAATGAGGAGAGGGCTTAGGAATCTCTGGGACAACTTTAAACATTCTAACACCCAAATTATAGAGGTGTGAGAAGGAGAAAAGGAAGAGCAAGAAATTAAAAACTTATATGAACAAATAATGCAGGAAAACTTTCCCAATCTGGTGAAGGAAATAGAATTCCAGAAAGTCCAGGAAGCTTAGACATTCCCAAAGAATTTGGACCCAAGGTGGAACATACCAAGACACATCATCATAATTATATTACCCAAGATTAAAAATAAAGAGAGAATCTTAAAAGCAGCAAAAGAAAAGGAGATAGTTACCTACAAAGGAACTCCTATAAGACTATCAGCTGATTTCTCAAAAGAAACCTTACCGACAAGAAGGGGCTGCAAAGAAGTATTCAAAGTCATGAAAAGAAAGGACCTACATCCAAGATTGCTCTATCCAACAAAGCTATCATTTAGAATGGAAAGGTGTGTAAAGTGCTTCCCCAGATAAGGTAAAGTTAAAAGAGTTCATCATCATCAAGTCCTTATTATAGGAAACATTAAAGGGACTTATCTAAGGAAGAGAAGATCAAAACTACAAACAGTAAAATGTCAACAAACTCACAATTATCAAAAACTGAACCTAGAAACAAAAACAAAAACAAACTAAGCAAACAACTAGAACAGGAATAGAATCACAAAAATGGAGATCACATGGAGGGTTATCGGTGGGGAGTGGGAGAGAGGAGAATGGGGGAAAAGGTACAGGGAATAAGAAGCGTAAATAGTAGGTATAACACAGACAAGGGAAGGTTAAGAATAGAATAGGAAATTGAGAAGCCAAAGAACTTGTACGTATGACCCATGGACATGAACTAAGGTGGGGGATGCTGGAGAAAGGGGGGTGCAGGGTGGCAGGGGATAAAAGGGAGAAAAAATGGGACCACTGTAATAGCCTAATCAATAAAATATACTTAAAAATAAAATAAAACAAGCATAAAAATCAGTAGTGTTTCTATACACTAACAAAAAATATCTGAAAAAATAAATAAGGAAAATAGTTCAATTTACTGTATCATCAAAAGCAACAAAATACTTAGAAATAAATTTAACCAAGAGGTGAAAAATCTCTACAATGAAAACTATAAGACATTGATGAAAGAAACTGAAGAACGCATAAATGGAAAGATAGTTTGTGTTCATGGATTGGAAAATAAATAGTTTAAATGACAATGCACCTCACAGCCATCCAAAGATTCAATGCAACCCTGATTAAGATTCCAAATACATTTTTTTTGAAAAATAGAAAAAAATAACCCTAAAATTTGTATGGAATCTCAGAAGACCTCAAATAACCAAAGAAACCCTGAAAAGAGCAAAACTGGAGGCATCACATTCTCTGATTTCAATCTATATCATGAAGCTATAGTAATCAAAATGGTATGGTATTGGAATAAAAACCAACCTATAGACAAATGGAATAGAACTGAGAGCCCCAAAATAAACCCAGGTGTATACAGTCAAATAACACTGACAAGGTAATCCAGATAGTCAATGGAGAAAAGAGAGCCTCTTCAATAAATTGTGCTGTGAAAATGGAATTCACATGCCAAAAAAAAAAAAAAGTGAATCTAGACTTCTCTCTAATACCACTCACAAAAATTTACTTGAAATGGAAGAAAGATTTTAAATGTAAGAACAAAATCTCTAAAACTTCTAGAAAAAAACAGGAAAAAAATAAGTTTAAAGTCAGTATTGGCAAGGCTTTTTTTTTTTTTGATACGACATCTAAAACAGAAACAACAAAGTAAAAAAATAAATAAGTTGAACTGCATAAAGCTAAAAAACTTCCATACAGCAAAAGAAACCATCAACAAAATGAAAAAACAGCCCACAGAACAGTAAAAGCTATTTGCAAACCATACATCAGATAAAGGGGTTAACATGCAAAATATATAAAGAACTCATACAACTTAATAGCAAGAAAGTAAATAAGTTAGTTAAAAATGGCCAGAGAAACTAATAGACAATTTTTCTAAAAAGATATATGAATGGTCAACAAATACAAGAAATAATCACTAACCGTCAGGGAAATTCAAGTCAAAACCACAAGGAGATTCCACTTCATATCTTTTAGAGTGGTTATCAAAAAGACAAGAGAAAACAAGTGCTGATGAGGATTTAGAGAAGAGGAAACCTTTGCGCATTCTTGGTAAGACTGTAAATTGGTTTAACTGATGAAGAAAAATGGTATAGCAGTTCCTCAGTAAATTAAAAATAGAACCACCATATGACCCAGGAATTCCACTTCTGGGAACATATAAAATCTGCCCAGAAGGTATCAAGGCATGTAATGTGAAAAATAGAGACACTTATTGAAGAAGATACAAGATATAAGAAACATCGTACATTGGACAAGGACACATGAGTCCTCTTCAAAGTAGGTACCTTGGGACCTTACACAGTTCTCCCAATTACCATCAGCAGCTCCGTCGTATTTTCCTGAATCTCATCCGCAGCCTGACATCTTTTCCCTTTCAAAGGTGATTTTAGTTTAGGGAAAAGCTAGAAGCCACAACACACCAAACCTGGGTGGTGGAGGGGCTGAGTCACCTGGGTGATTTGATGTTTAGCAAAAAAAAAAACTCTGCATAAGGTGTGACACATGAGCTGGCACATTGTCATGATGAAGCTCCCAATCACGATTTGCCCATAGCTGCGGCCTTCTGAATCATCTGAGTAGTTTCCGCAAAGGAGTGTTCAGACTTAACTCAAAATTTGATGCAGATCCGATGCTCTATGGGTTCAATCATTATGAATGCAACAGCCACACAGTACATATGCTCATTCAACAGCATCTACTGCCCCCACTAAATACAGTGAAGTCATCATTCTTCATGCATGCACATTCCAGTCCACTCTCCTTGGCTGCCAGGTTACTTCGATGTCATACAAACTGTTCTCATTATCTTAACAATGGCCGGACCTTTTCCATATGAAGGAAATAAACACACTATGCTGAAGGGATAGCTGCATCCACATGTTCATACCAGCATTATTTAAAATAACCAAGACACAGAAAAACTGAAGTGTCCATTAATAGATGCATGGACAAAGTCAGGGAATATATATACAATGTAATATTCACCCATAGTAAAGAAGGAAATCCTGCTTTTGCAACAACATGGATGAACTTGGAGGACAACATGTTCAATAAAATATGTCAGACAGAGAAAGGTAAATACTGTATCACCTCAGTTAAATGTGAAATAACATAAAAAGAAGACTCCCTGAAAGAAACAAATAAAATCATAGAAAAAGGTAAGATTTATGGTTACCAGAGGCAGGTGCTCAGATAGGTAAATTGGATGAAGATGGTCAAAAGGTACGAAATTCCAGTTATAAGATAAGTTAGCACTAGGGACGTAATATGTAACATGGTATCTATAGTTAAGACTGCTGTATGGCATATTTGAAAGTTGTTAAGAGCATATCATAAGAATTCTCATCACAGAAAAGAAGTGGTTTCTTTTTTATCTATATGAGATGATGGATGTTAAGTAAACTTATGTGGTAATCATTTTACAATACCTGTTAACTCTGATCATTACTCTGTGCACCTTAAACCTAAGTAGTGCTATGTCATATCTCAATAAAACTGAAAAAATTTATACGTGTGCATCTTTAGACAGTATAAGGGTAATCAGGAGCAAACAAAGATAATACAGTTCTTTCATGTGATAGATCACCATTTACACTTTTAGTGTACTCTAGCTTCTTCTTAGACTGCTATTCTTTTTGATATTGTACTATTTTTATTTTTATTTACAACCATCTATATTTCTATCAATAACCCTCTAGACCATAGTTTCAGAGCTCAGTTCTGAAACCTTGGATAAACCTTAGTTTTCATTATTTAATGTCCAATTTTATTTTTTTTGAAAAGTCACACTAGTAATGATGGAATTGGGAATATGGTCCAGCCAGTAATTCCGCCTCTGAGAGGACTGGAGTTCAGGGGCGATTGGGCATCTCCGTGAGACTGGTGCCTGACAGAGAATGTAAGTGTGATTCGGGGACCAGGCTGATGTGAAGGGTACTGAGGATAAGCTTGAATCGCTCCCTTGATCTGACTTAAAATCTGGGTTCTGTGAGACTAGGCTAAAGGTTGAGGTTAAATAACCTCAGCTATTCTGGTTGGAGGACGATAAAGGAGTAAATTAGAAAAGTGATTAAAATAACCTTATGAATTCAGAACATTTAAAATGGGGATTGAATAATTTCCTACAAGAAAGACATTAATAATTGTAGCATAAAGCAATATGCTCAGCTGGTTAAAGACTGTTCTAATGAGGCCAAGGTCATAGATTCATATACGGGCCAATTAGCTTCGAATTAAAATGAAATCTCATGATAATGGATGCTACTTTTAATTTAGGTTTTTTACACATATGTGCTATAGACATATTAGAAACAGGTAAAAGACTGAAGCAGCTAAGATCATGAATATATGGATCTGCAAAAGTGATTTAAAGTGCACATAATATCATTAATGGATGAGATATTACCACCTAGATGATTTCATTCATTTTGATCATTTCAAAGGCACCAATTAAAAAATCTATATTTCTCTCTCAGGTGTATCGACTAGATAAGTCATTGGATAAACATGTTCTTTCATATTAGTAGTTGGGCCGGTAGCTATTCCATGACAATTTATTTCCCTTTCCCCATGTCCCTTGTGGGTTATGTTTCAGCCCAGCCACAAAGGTGAACAAACATGATTAAACATTGTAAACACAATGGCACATGGCTCAGACAGGGACAAGACACAATAAAAAGTAGTGGGAACTATGGTGACCTTTACAGACTAAACAAACATATCTGCAGGTCATGCCTTGCTCAAGAACTACCATATTTCAGCCTCTGTGCTAACAGCCAGCATTTCCGGGGCTGGACCTTTGTCACTAAGTTTTCAAACATTAAGTGAGCATTAGTCAAATAAAATGAAATCCACTTAGACTTTCTAAGTGGTTTATCTAGTTCTGAATATGGAACAATGTCCATGTCAAGGTACAAACATAATAATCATCATATTTTCTATTTCTTTGCTTTTTCTTGAGTTCTTTTTCCTATATTTTAACTTACATTTAATGGTAATATATATTACTATCATCTTTTATACAAATACATGGGATTTTCCCAAAGGCAATGCCACTGATATTACTCTTTCACTGACTGATATCAGGCACGGCTGGAGTCATTGAAACAAAGTTCTATTTTGAGAGTAAGTTTCTGTTCATTCAAATACTCTTTCCAGTATACAAGAAAGCTGACTTTAATTTAACACTATTAAGGTCCCAAATAGTGGTAATTTACTAAGTTGAGAGGCTTACTTCTAAAAAAAGCTTACTTTTTAGTGCTCGTATATAACAGAATTAGACTCAATGTTAATTTTATCATGTTATGAGCTGTCTACTAAGTGAAATATATATCAAATTCAATACATGACCCCAACTCTTAGAAAAGTAAAGTGAAAATTAAAATAATACACCTGATGCTAGTAATTCTTTTCTTGGATGATGCCACTAAGTTAAAAGACTTTAAACCTTTAAACAAAAATTCTTATTATACTCACTTTTATATTGGCTATTTTATTTGAAGAGATTCTGGAGATGAAGATGTTGGAGACTTCAGCAGCCAGGCCTTCATGAAACCAGGTCACCTACGGGCAGAAAAGAGTCACATGAGAAGAGGGAGGGTCAATTCCCAACTCTAGGGATGTGTAATGGGGAGAAAAGGAGGCCAAACATTAATCAAGAAGAAAATATGGAGGAATCATATACAGACATACAGAAACTCAAAAATATACACTGAAGGAGACACCAAGGGCATGGCAAGTTTAAAGAAGGAACAGTAAACATTGGGTCAAATAAAGTAAAGAGGTCACATAAAATAAGGACTAAAAGCTCTTCTTTTTTTCAACATGTTGAATATCAATGATGACTTTTACAAATGGAAATGTGCTAGGGACCTTAGAAAGGCCACAGTATTAGACGGAAAGCAGAAGGCTGCTTGCTATGGGTATTAGAAAAAAATAGAATGCAAAGTTTTTGTTTTTAATTTAATGTAGAAATAGGTTTCTAAGCACATTATATTGATTGAAATAATTTGTTGAGTTTTCTAACACCTTCGCTGCAAGTTTTTCAAAGTCAGAAGTGTGACATTTATTTTTCATCTTTGCTTTGGAGTGGCTTTCAGTGATTCTTTGCTGAATTTTTGCGAATATTAAAAAAGAGAAAGATGTACATGGCTAATATTATTTATACAAAGAGCTTTTGGTTGTCAATCAGAGGGATAAGGTGAATGACCCATATTACCTTTGTTTGTGAGGTCTTTGCTTTTTTTCTCTTTTAATATAACAGAGGATCAAGTAGTATTAATAATTGTTAGCATACTTATGTTACTTAAATCTCCTAGGAATATCTCTGCTCCTTCCTCTTTATTAACTTTAAAAACCCATAAAGATATTTAAAAATGTCTTCACCTGAAATTTCCCCCATGTCCTCACCCCTAGATACAAAAGCAAATATTTGTCTATAACAAAACCTAAGTTTTAAAAGTTTTGGATCTCTATCTTTCCACATCATACTAGATGTCTGCCACGCTTTCTGTGTTCAAACTTTTAAATTATTTTGATGCATGGCTGGCTTCAATCTGATACTGCATCTAGCTCAATAATATCTTTACTAGATAAATTCGCTTTGTTTTGCAACTGGACTAAAAATGAAACTTAGATGTCCTGATTTTAAGATATATCTATTTCACTCATTATACATATACATATTTTCTTCTATGTCCAGATCAAGAAGAAAGAGAAGAGTAAGAAATAAGAAATGACTGTATTTCTGTCAACAACAACAAAGAGGTGATAGTCACATCATCTGGCAATAGACCATTTCAATGGCAACTATATGCAACATACGGTCTATACAGAACCTATTCATCTATGGACAATCCATAAGAGCAGAAAGGGATTTTTGATAATATATTTGCGCAATGCGTTCTACATGATAACCTTCAAAAGCCATATTCGTTGCTCCCTAAAACCCTTATATCACTGATGAGACCTGGATAAAGTAGATGGGAAGAGGCTGCTCTTCGTTATACTTTAATTTCTGGAAACTGCGGTAGTCCCTCAGCTGTAATTCCTGCTTCCATTCTTAACCTATTACCTAATTATTTTCATAAAAGCCATGTGCTTTTTAAAACATACTTCCCATGACATCATGATCCTGTGTAAGTGTGTACATTTTCTCACATAGAAGAAAAGCCTCATGCATTCTCTGTCTCATGAAGCCCTATTGGCTCTACTAACTTAGCCACACTGATGCTTCCAATTTGTTTCAGTCACACTGCTTTTTTTTTTCATTATTTGAATTCACTACCTTGAACATTGCTTCTAATATCTGCAAAGTTGGTTCATTCTTAGTACTTATTTGGTAAAGAGATACACTGCAATTTAAATGTGTCACACTGTTATATCATTTTAGGTTATTTTCTGCCAAGCTTGCTACTGGGTGATGGTCTTTTACATTTATTGTGTGCTCCTTCCTCATAGAATACCCCATGACAAGAGAAACTGTGTTTTTCTTGTTCACTTATGCATTCTCAATGAGAACAATAAATGAGTCAAAATGGGCATTCTTAAAGAAGTATAGAGTGAAGGAATGCTCATGTACTATTCACTTAGACAATGGGGCAAGTTAGTAAAATTTATAAAAGCATTGAAAGTTTCAGTTTATGTAGAAACTTCTGATCTCCCCTCCTCCCAAAAACATTTGTAATCTACAGCTGCATATGGGTCAATTTTCTCTTTAAAACAGCCCAAGAACTAGCTAAGGGACTCCCACACATTGAGTAAATGGGGAAAAAAAATAAAACACATCAGCCCCTGCTGGTGTAACTCAGTGGATTGAACTTCAGCCTGCGAACCAAAGGGATCGCGGGTCGGATTCCCTAGTCAGGGCACTTGCCTGGGTTGCAGGCCAGGTCCCCAATAGGGGGCGCGTGAGAGGCAACCACACATTGATGTTTCCCTCCCTCTCATTCTCTCTCCCTTCTCCTCTGTCTAAAAATAAAATAAATAAAATCTTTAAAAAAAATAAATAAATAAAACACATCAAAGCAGTTAGGAGAAGCTGAGACACATTCTTGCCATAAACCTTGTGACAGGATAGTAAGAAGCTAAAAGAAATTCCTGGGCAAGTGGAATGGGGAAACTGAAACAAGAAAATTAAACAAGACCAAAATGTTTCAGCAGCTTACAGCCAGCTGGTGAATCACAAGACTTTGTCACCCCTAACCAAGTCCACTTGAGAGCAAATGGCTCATGCCCACCTCCCTAACCAGAAAATACATAGCTCTCTCCCTCTCCCCCTCCAGAGAGGGCACAGCAAGAAGGCAGTGGTCTGCAAGCTAAGAAATCCGTTACCAGAACCGACCGTGCTAGCAATCTGATTTTGGACTACTAGCCTCCTGAACTGTGAAAGAATAAAACTCTGTTAAGTTGCCAAGTCCATGGTATTTTGTAATGGCAGCCTGGACAAACAAAGACAGAAGGAAAATACCACAATCTGCTTTACTATCTCTGAAAAAGAAATAGGAGGAAAATGGTTGCAATCACTCTCACTAGCCAAAATTTTTCTTGCAGATATATTTCCACACCAGATTTATGAGCCTTCCAGCTCTCTTAACTTTTCTCTTATTCACCCACTCCTGAGTCATTTCAGATATCTTATGAGAAACAAAGGCAGCTTTATAAATTTGAGCAAGGAAATCATTATATGCTCAGAAATTCTCCCTGCCGAAGAACGTAAGTGGTAGACATGCAGAGCTTTCAACAATCATCAGCAGGTAAAAAATTTTTTAAAGTCTTACTCAGAAAGTTTTGGAAAACACATTTGAGTTACACTACAACAGTTTTGCATGTCGACGGCTTCAGAAACAAAGAGAGCACTTTCTCAGCCATTCCCCATCTACTACCTAGTTTACCCACCATGCTGAGTTCCCATTGATTCAAAAATATAAAGTGGGTATTGAGAATCGGATCAATGGGTAGGAAAAATTAAAAATAATCATGCTTGAATTTGATGCAATGTTGTTCTGTAGACACACAATTAAATAATTAAAATAACAGTCAATATGCACTTGAATAGAGAAATTCATTTTTATGTGGACTTCTACATTGACTGTAGTTACATATATACAATGTTTTATAAGCATAAGTAATATAATTGCTCTCAGTTAAACTAACTGGGAGAAGTAGATATTGACTGCTGTCTATTCTTGCCTCTTATTAATGAGAATTTTAATAAATTTTAAAGTCAATTTTGCTAATCAAATATGGTATTGATACAGTTTTTAAACCTATATCCAAGTCAAAAAAATATTATAAAAAGATAAAGTACAAATATTGCGTCATGAAACTCACCGAGGAAAGTTGATGAAAATTTATTTGGAAGTTTTCTCTAATAATGCCAAATTTATTTTTTAAACAGCTGTATCATTTCTAGATAATTGTCCTCCAATTATCCCTCCTGAGGTCTAATTTTGCCACCAAATGAGCAACATTTATGATAATTCAATTTGTTAATGTCAGCCTAACACCTAAGAGCTCATGGAAAACTAAGTTAAACTACATTTAATCAGTAATACCATAGTGTTGCTGTTTAAAAACATGAATGACTGTTCCTTTTTCAAAAGAAATAATATTTCTCATCACCAATGTCAGATTTGCATAAATGGTTGCAGAGTTCTTTGAAAAGGCAAAGACAGACTTTAGTTCAAATTATTTTTCTATTCCTTAAGTAACTATTAAAACCATTCACGAACAGCTTGCATTCTTCTCTAATTCTGACACTATTCTATGTCAGAGTAGAACAACCTTGATATAATGTAGAAATTTTCTTTCAGTGAAAAATGAACGTTGCTCCTTTAATTTTCAGTAAAATCTACTGATAGATCTGTACATCACACTAAATTCAAAGGTAGTTTTTACTAAAATCATGTATTGTGTTATTTTCAAAATAATGAATCAAAGTCTTTTGCTTTTGAAAGAAAACTATTTTTCATAAATATATGTATACATGAATATATATATTTACCAAAAGTTCTACACAGGACAGTAACATGTAAATAAATTACAGATGCTAAAACACTTGGCTTTTGGTGTCGGTCTCTTTAGAGCTTGAGAATGAATCACTGAGGTCAGTACTTCCAAGAATTTTCTCATCCTAAGAATCACCTGAGGGCTTGTGAGAAATAAAGGTACTTGGTTCCCCAGCAAATTCACTAAACCAGAATTTCATCAGGGAGAGGTGTTTCCCCTTTCTAAACACTTAAAAAAATTAACAGAAAAATTTAAATATAAAAAATATACAGGTTAATATAACAAACTAGCATTCTTCAATTTTCAACTATGATAAAACAAGATAATGGTTAATATACCATGTTCTCCCCAATTCTGTGTGATTTGGGGGTAAATTCCAGACATCCTATCAGTTCATCTACATATTTCAAAATGTATCTCATAAACTAAGGCTCTTCTTATAACATAATAACATTACAACACTTAAAATCCACCAGTGTTTACTAAATATCATTTTACATTGAGTCATTTTTCAAATTTTCTATTATTTCACAGATGCATTTTTTATAGTTTGTCTGAATCAAAATTCAAACTAAGATTATATAATTCACTTGGTTTGTATATCTTTTAAGTCTTGCAATTTATAGACCTCCCTTGTTTTCTCGTAATGGGTTTGTTGGAGATGAATATGTATTTTAATAAGAGTTCCCCGTGATTTTTGTCAGAGAAGTTAGGGGAGCTTAAAGCAGGGATATTTAGTTCAAGGAATGTCATGGGCTTTCTTTGTATCTATAGATATGCTCTCCTTTATGACTGCCTCGCCGTAAACCCCAGACAAGGTAGTTGACATTTCTGTTATTTGTTGCTCCACGTGTGGAGCAGTGATAATACCTGTTGTCTTCTTCCCAAGCATGCTGTGAAGATTAATGAGCTAATATTGATAAAGTACTCTGAACCTGTGAGAAGAAAGGCATGTTTAAAAAGCTTATAAGAACTTTACGGCCTTTATAATACTCTTCTTTAGGAGACAGAACAGTCACCTCTAGAAAATATACACTGGCCTATGTGAATTGTGCGTTAGTGATGAATTAATGATGGATACAAATCAATTTCTTTCAAACTAAAGAACTATACATTAAGAGGATGGAAGGATGACTAGACAGATGGATAGTGAGAGATATAGTTTTATATACAGAACATAATAACTCATTTTTACATTTAACTGTTTACCCACATGGTTAGACTAATAACATAAATTTCTTTCTTTGATATATATGAAAGTACTATAAAATTAATATAACTTTTCATCATAAATAATAAAACAAAAACTATTAAATCCTAAAATATAGCTTGTTCATATAATCTCATTGCCAACAAAATATGAATTTGTATAAACACTTTATGTAGAATCTAGGGTTTTTAAAATGTATCAGTAGTGAGAGGTCTATACTATCATCATATATAAAATCATATTTGTAGTTTGAGTCATCTTGGTAAATACAGGAAAGATGATGTGACTGAATGTAAGGAAATCTCTGCTTATAATCTTTGTAAAGCGATTAAAATATATATCTGGAGTATGTAGCTCACATTACCTCTGAGCTACAATATATTACAATAAACAAGCTGTTCTTCCTAGTTCTAAAACTCTGAATTAGGGAAAATGCTTTTCTATTGAAAAGAATTCTTTATTGCATTTTTATCGGTCCCTGCATTTCTGTTAAACTAAAATTAAGACTCAAAAATAATGAGAAGTGTAGAGAGCAATTTAAATTCAAACTATTGTCCCACTATACTTCAGTTGCTGTGTGCTGCTATATTATCCACTACAGAGTACTTATTTATAAAATCTTACTCTTATGGAACTCACCTGATTAATATCTCCTTAGTTCATAAACTTCAACAGTAGTTATATTTCACGTTTGAAATTATTAAAACACAGCAAAGCATTTTCTTTCAAATTAAAAATAATTTATTATTTCAAAGTCATGACTTTCTTCCTAGAAACCAAATACAAGGAAAAAAACCTGGGAATTTAGCAGTGAATGCCTAAATTGTATCATTTCAAATAACATTTTAAATAGATCATCTGCATTTTGTATATTGCTTAATATTTTATTATTGAAATACCTGCCGTCTTTCACTTAAACAATGCCATTATTGCTGTCTACTCAAGTGAATGTTACATGGATATTTACATCTACAAGGTACTAATAAAGTTAAACAGAATAAATGGATGACTATAGGGAGGAGAATCCTGTTGTTAGTAGATCAAACTAATATTTCTGTTTCCATTTCCATTTTGAAGTCCTTATCTCAGAGGAAGATGTGCAGCCAGTGGGAGACAAGGATAGCAGGGAAATACGAAAGACAGGGACAGGTTGCATTAGTTAAAAAACCAAAGTGAGTAAAATTCATCAAGAAACTTCCCAAATAAGTCAATAACTGACCTGGTATAGAAACTTCTTGTTTGGGCTTCTCACTAGAGTAAAAATCAAAGCCTTTATAATTTAGGACATAGGTTTCACTTTTAGAACTGTGCTCTAAATCTCATATGCATGAATTCGTATTAAAGTACATTTTTGCCTAGTGAAGTGCTTCATACTAAACAAAACCTGAAATTCTGCCAGTCTATCCCTTGTCCTCAGATTAACAGAATGTAAAAAAAAAAAAGTTACTTCCATTTTACAGTAGAGGAAACTAAAGTTTTCAGGTTACATAGCCAGGGATGTATTGTCCTGCCTTTTTAGCTACACCTGCAGTGTAGTGAAATGGCTGAACATTCTGACAGTTCTTTCTTTCTTTTTATCTTCCAACTCCAAACCACTTGCTTCCCTTTCTTTCTTTTTTAATTGTTGAATCCAATTGCCTTTTTAAAAATTAAATTTATTGGGGTGACATTTGTTAATAAAATTATACAGGTTTCAATTGTACAATTCTGATACCTTATCTGTATATTGCATTGTGTGCCCACCACCCAAAGTCAAATTACCTTCCATCATCATATATTTGGCCCTCTTTACCATTTATTACCCTCTACCCCCCTTCCCTCTGGTAACCACCATACTGTTGTCTGTGTCTATGAGTTATTTGTTTTTCTTTTCTGTTGATTGGTTGCTTTCAGTTTTATCCCACATGTGAGTGAAATCATAGGTCCTTGACTCTTTCTGCCTGACTTATTTTGTTTAGCATGATATTCTCAAGATCCATTCATGCTTTTCATTGTTATCACCAATAAACAATAGGCTTTCAGATCTGCAGTGTCCCTCAGATGTTACAGGAACAAGGGGATGCATCAAGAAGCAAAGCACATCTCCTTGGACACCTGATACTCCGATAGATCATAAACTTCTCGAAGCAGAGAATATTTTCATTTAGCTACACAAATGTAGCATCTGGTTCATAGTAAGTGTTTAATTTTTAAAAATCTGTTCAGCATTGAGTGTTTACAACCGTAATTGTTTACTGCATGTTATTATATGTCCTTTGGTTTATTTCTATTCTTTATTTTTCCTTTTTCCACTTTGAAAATAAATTTCTTTATCCTATTACAGTTGTCCCAAATTTCCCCCTTTTCCCTCCTCCTCCCAGGCCACACCCCAGTCCCACTGTCAATCTTCACACCATTGTCTATTTCCATGGGTCATCATACATGTTCTTTGACTAATCCCTTCCCCTTCTTTCCACCATTCCTCCCTTCCCCACTTTCCTCTGGCAGCTGTCAGTCTGTTCCATGTCTCCATGTCTCTGGTTCTATTTTGTTCATTAGTCTATCATGTTCATTAGATTCCTCTTATAAGTGAGATCATATGAGATCAATGAGTCTTTTACTGCCTGGTTTATTTCACTAAGCATAATAGCCTCCAGTTCCATCCATGCAGTCACAAAAGGATAGGAATTCCTTATTTCTTTCTTCTGCATAATATTCCATTGTGTAAATGTACCATCATTTTTTTTAATCCATTAATTTACTGATGGGTATTTATGCTGTTTCCAACACTTGGTTATCATACATAGTGCTGCTATATGAACATAGGGACACATAGGTTCTTTTGAATTGGTGTTTTGGGATTCTTAGGGTATATTCCCAACAATAGAACTGCTGGATAAAAAGGCAGTTCCTTTTCTTTTTTTTAAAGGAAATTCCATACTGTTTTGCACAGTGGCTGTACCAGTCTGTATTCCCAACAATGCGCTAGGGTTCCCTTTTCTCCACGTCTTGCACAGTACTTGTTGTTTATTGATTATTACTGATAACCATTCTGACAGGTGTGGAGTGATATCTCATTGTGGTTTTAATTTGCAACTCTGATAGCTACTGATGCTGTGCCTTTTTTTCATATATCTATGGGCCATCTGTATGTCCTCTTCAGAGAACTGTCTATTCAGGTATTTTGCCCATTTTATTAGTTGGATTGTTTATCTTCCTGGTGTGGAGTCATACGAGTTCTTTACATATTTTGGAGATTAAACCCTTGTCAGATGTATCATTGGCAAATATATTTTCCCATACAGCTGGTTCCCTTTTCATTTGATGCTAGTTCCTTTAGTTGTGCAGAAGCTTTTTAATTTGATGTAGTCCCATTTGTTTATTTTTTTCCTTTATTTCCCTTGCCGTAGGAGGGCAATGCTGGCAAAATAATATTGGCAAAACTTTTGCCAAGTAGAGTATCTGACATTTTACTGCATATGTTTTCCATTAGAACTTTTATGGTATCATGACTTTCATCTAAGTCTTTTATTCATTTTGAGTTTATACTGGAGTATGGTGTAAGTTAGTGGTCTAGTTTCTTTTTTTTTTTTTTTTTTTTTGCATGTATCAGTCCAGATCTTCCAGCATCATTTATTGAAGAAGCTATTTTTACTCCATGGTATGTTCATACCCCCTTTGTCAAATATTAATTGTCCATAGAGACATCAGTTTCTTTCTGGGTTCTCTGTTCTGTTCCACTGATCTATGTGTCTGTTCTTATGCCACTACAAGTGATTGCAGTGGCCTTGTAGTATAATTTGATATCAGGTATTGTGATCCCTCCAACTTTGATCTTATTTCTCAAGATTGCTATGACTGTTTGGAGTCTTTTTGTTCCATATAAATTTTTGAAGTATTTGTCCTAGATTTCCAAAATATGCCATTAGTATTTTAATAGGCATTGCATGGAATCTATAGATTGTTTTGTGTACTATGGACATTTTAATGATGTTAATTATTCCGATCCATGAACACAGTGTATGATTCCATTTATTTATATTTTCCTGAAATTCTTTTTTTGGTGTTCTATAGTTTTCTGGGTTCAGATCTTTTACCTGCTTTGTTAAATTTATTTCTAGGTACTTTATTATTTATTTATTTATTTATTTATTTATTTATTTGCTATAGTAAGTGGGATTTTTCTCTTAGTTTCTTCTTCTGATAGGTCATTGTTGGTATACAAAAATGCCATTAATTTCTGAATATTGACTTTGTATGTCACTACTTTGCCAAATTTACTTATTAGGTAAAGTTGTTTTTTGGTGGAGACTAGGATTTTCTATGTACACTATGATATTGTCTGCAAATAACAACAGTTTTACTTCCTTTCTTATTTGGATGCCTTTTTTTTTATTCTTCTTGCCTGATCACCGTCACTGGGACTTCCAGTACTATGTTTAAGAAGAGTCGTGAAAGTGGACATGCTTGTGTTGTTCCTGATCTTAAGGGAACTTTTAGTTTTTACCCATTGAGTGTGATGTTGGCAGTAGGTTTTTTGTATATGCCTTCATTATGTTGAGGTATATCCCCTCTATTCCCACTTTGCTGAGTATTTTTATCATAAATGGGCACTGAATTTTCCCAAATGTTTTCTCTGCATCTATTTGTTTGATCATATGATTTTTGTCTTTCATTTTGTTTATGTGATGTGTCACATTTATTGATTTGCAAATATTGTGCAATCTTTGCATCCCTGGAATACATCTCACTTGATCATGGTATATGATCTTTTTAATGTATTGTTGGATCTGGTTTGCTAGAATTTTGTTGAGGATTTTAGTATCTATGTTCATCAGAGATATTGACCTATAATTTTCTTTCTTTGTTGTGTCTTTACCTGGTTTGGGGATTAGGATAATACTGGCCTCATAAAAACAGTTTGGAAGTCTTTCCCCTTCTTGAATATTTTGATATAGTTTGAGAAGGACAGGTATTAGTTCTTCTTCAAATGTTTGGTAAAATTCTCCTGTGAAGGCATCTGGTCCAGGGCTTTGGTGTTCCAGTAGTTTTTTGATTGCTGGTTCTATTTTGCTAGTTGTTAGTCTCTTCTGATCTTCTGCTTCTTCCTGATTGGGTTTTGGAAGATTTTATGTTTCTAGAAATGTATCCATTTTACCCAGGTTGTCCAAATTCTTGGCATATAGTTGTTCATATTAATTTCTTACAATCCTTTGTATTTCTGTGGTATCAGTTATTATCTCTCCTCTTTCATTTCCAATTTTACTTATTTGCATCCTCTTTCTCTTTTTTCTGATGACTCTGGTTAAAAGTTTGTCAACTTTGTTTATCTTTTCAAAGAATCAGCTCCTGGATTCCTTGACCCTTTGAATTTTTTTTTTTTAAAGTCTCTTTGTAATTTGGTTCTACTCTGCTGCTGATTATTTCCTTCCTTCTACTGGCTCTGGGCTTTGTTTGTTGGTTTTCCTATAGCTCTTGTATATGTAGAGTTAGGTTGTTTATTTGAGATTTTTCTATCATCTTTAGGTAGGCCTGTATTGCTATTAACTTGCCTCTCAGGACTGCCTTTGTTGTGCCCCATAGGTTTTGGGTTTTTTTGTGTTCATTTTCATTTGTTTCCAGATACTTCTTGATTTCTTCCTTGATATAAATGTTAACCCATTCATTATTTAATAACATGTTATTAAATCTGCATGTATTTGAATGTTTTTGAGGTTTTTTTCCATGAGGTTGGTTTCCAGTTTCTAGTCACTGTGATCTGAAAATATGCTTGATATGATTTCAGATTTCTTGAATTTTTTATGGCTAGTTTTGTGTCCTACCATGAGGACTATCTTTGAGGATGATCAATGTGCATTACAGAAGAATGTATATTTTACTTTTTGGGTATGAAATGTTCTGTAGGTATCAATTAAGTCCATTTGATCTAGAGTGTTCAATACTGCAATATTTTTGTTGATTTATTTTGTTTGGAATATCTGTCCATTGTTGACAGTGGGGTGTTAAAATCCTCCACAATGACTGTATTGCTGCCTATCTCTTTCTTAAAGCCCTCCAATATTTTCTTTATATATTAAGGCACATCTATATTGGGTGCACATATGTTTAAAGAGTTATATCCACTTATTGGACCACTCCCTTAGGTATTATGTAGTGATCTTTGTCTCCTGTTGTCACTTTTGTTTTGAAGTCCATTTCATCTGCTATAAGTAGTGCTACCCCAGCTTTTTTTTAAGTGTCCATTTGCACGGGCTATTTCTTCCATCCCTTCACTTTCAGATTATCCTGAGGTGAGTCATGTTTTCTTATCCATTCAGCTACCTTGTCTTTTGATTAAAACATTTAATCCATTTACATTTAAAGTTATTCTTATTTTAGCCTACATTTATGTTTATTAAAAACTGGCATAAATGATCAAAACCCTTACAAAAAATATCAAAATGCACACATCATTTTGAAACAGTAATATTGAGAGACATCATCACCATGACTCCCTCTTCCTCTAGCTGGCCACGTTCTCTTCCTCTTCCTCGGCCTTTGCCTCTTCCTGCAACAGCTTCTCATTTCTTAGACTTCCCCTTTGGTTTAAAGCCACAAGTAGTGTATCCAGAGGTAAACTGTCTGGTAGAATAAAATACTGAATATTGTTTCCACAAATAGTGTTTCCAGCTGTACAGTTCCACAGGTCCTTAGGGTCATTTTTCACAGCTTTAAGATGAGTATGCACCCTAACATCTACACCTGCGATTGTTCCATGAACCTGTGGTCCATTCTTTAATTTGATGATTACAGTTTCATTACTCAATTTCCTAAAAAATCTCACAAGCCTCATTCTGTCAGAACCATCATGTTTTCAACCCAAGAGTACACAAAAAACAACAACCAATGGCTCACGGACTGTAGTATTAATGGCCCAATGCCTACTCCCTAAAGTTATTATTAATAGGTACTTATTCATGGACATTTTTTCCCTTTGTACCTGTGTTCCTCTCCCTCACACACATTGTTTCTTCTAAATCAGTCCCTTTACCACTTCTTACAGTGCTGGCTTGGAGGAGATGTACTCTTATAGCCTTCTTCTGTCTAAGAAACTTTATTTCATCTTCCATTTTAAATGAGAGCCTTGATGGATAGAGTAGTCTTGGTTGCCAATACTCACTTTACTTACTTTTCATAACTTGAAATATTTGTTGCCAATCCCTTCTGGTTTGTACTGTTTCTGTTGAGAAATCAGTTGGGAGTCTTATTGGAGCTCCCTTGTATGTTACTAGCTGTTTTTCCCTTGCTCCTTTACAATTCCCTATTTGTCTTTAAATTTTGCTATTTTGATTGCAATTTATCTTGGAGTTAGCCTCTTTGGGTTCATCTTGATTGGGACCCTCTGTGCTTCCTGGACTTATGTACATTTTTCCCTAACCAAGTTAGGGAAATTTTCTGTCATTTTTTTTTCAAACAGGTTTTCTATCCCTTGCTCCTTTTCTTCTCCTTCTGACATTCCTAGATGTGAATATTTTACATTTCATGAAACTACCCTCATCCTTTTTGAGTCTTTTTTTCCCTACCTTGTCTTCCAGCTTGCAGATTTGATCCTCTGCTTGATTTTAATTCCTCCTTATGTGTTCTTCATTCAGATATTGCATTCTTCATTTCCAAAAGGTTTTTTTTTTTTGTAGTTTCTATGTCCTTTTTCATGCTGATGTAGTTCTCACTAAGTTCCTTGAGTATCCTTGTAACCATTATTTTTAAAAATATGGAACAATTCACAAAACATGTGTCAGCCTCACACAGGGGTTATGCTAATCTTCTCTATATCATTCCTATTTTAGTATATGTGCTGCTGAAGTGAGCACTACTTCTGTTCTTTAAAACCTTTTTCTGCTTCACTTTACATCTTAGAAGTGATTCACTTGTGTGTCACTTGCCATGAGCATTTCTTGTAGCTCTAACCCACTTCAATCTTGTTTCTTCCATTCCAGAAAGCATATCAGAATGAGAACAAGAAACTTTGACATTTTTATATCAATAAGCTCAGAGCTATTTTCATCAATAGTTTCTATATTTTTAATTTTTTTTCTATCGGTAACAAATTCCTTGTGACTCACCTCAGAGCTGCTAAGTCCTCTAGTCAAAACCAGTGTTTGAATACTACAAATCTGAGAGTTTGAGTTTAACTCCAGTGGGAATCACTGAACTTCTACACTTGTATGAATTCATCTCCACATCACTACCACCCCCAAACTGGGTCTATTAGACAATCTTCCCCTAAGCTCTGACTAAAATTGGAGACTTACCTTGAAACCTCTTTCTGTACCTAAACCACAAATTGGTCCTGCTGCAACTTTATTTCCACAACTGCTGTTGCTGACTTCTCCTGTGCCTACCTTTCTGGGTTTTGCTTGCTCTGCCCCTAGATTACACATAACTAGGTCTTTCTTTCTAACCTTTTGAAATACACTTCTTTTGTTGGACATAACCTCTGTTGGCCATCTCATTTCAAAAATGCCAAATCACTTCATTCTCTATCAGGTGTATCTACCTTGTTTGAATTTCTTAACTCTCAAGTCCTCTATCTCTTTTATTATCCCCCTGCCTTGTTGTCAATTGTGATGTGGCATAGAATACATGATTGTATTTTCTGCCCTTCTCTTGACCTCTTATTTTTCAAATTTTAGAAAAAAGTAGCCTAAAATTCATGTTCAGTGACAAAAAGATTATGATGATGGTATTTGTATGTGTGTCACAATTTTTGGCGGTAATATATCTGAATATTTTCATCATATAAGGACATGCTATTTTAGAGGAAAAAAGATTTCTTTACTGTATTTTCCTCTAGTGGTAGGAAAGATAGAACAAATATTGTTTTGTAAAATTATATTCCAGAGTGCTAATTAAGGGTTTATTTCATGGACAAATAAACCACCTATCCCTGCATTCTTTATAGAGATGCTTTACATTTTCCAATTATTTCTTTTACACATTCATTAATAACATAGAACTGTGCTGTTTGCATTAGGCATTTTCATAAATATGAAATATTCAGCTTCACAGTGTTGAGTCAACATTGTCAATATAATTATGACTATTAACTGCACCTCTGCAGAAGTTCAGGTATCATGAATATGTTTCTAAGAGTACGTATGCATGTGCATGTATATATGTATACACATATACATATATACATGTGCATACATATGTACATATGTGTACATGTGTCATAAAGAGCCATATACTTTTATTTTATTATCATATATATTGTTAAAAAATTAAAAAACTATAGCTCAAAAAATATTGCTTAATTTTGAAAAAGCATTGCCTTCTTGTCTACATAACACTAGGATGACTATATATGATGGATTTTGTCCACAAATCTTAGTTTTATTGATAATTCTAAAACATGACATTATTTTTTAATAACTTCAAAGAATAACATGCTTTCTGTAGTTTTATTTCTTTTTTAATTAAGTTTTTATCTACTAAAATATGCCTGCTTTTTTAGGTTGATCAAGATGTTTCCAGAAATCATATTTTGGGCTTTTATTTTAGATGGGTATCTGTAAATAAAAAATAAAGAATTATAGATCCAAATATATTTCCAAATAAAGCAAATGGACAAAATAGAATCAAGGTAATTCTGTTACTGTTTCAAATTCTCTGTTTTTTGAGTACAACAACAATACCATGAGATTCCAACCCCAAATTATTTCTTAATAATTTTCTATGAATGTATTTACAAAAGCAATTTCTTTTAAAAAATCACATGTTAACCACTAACTCCTACAGAAACTTAAACATAGAACTACAGAAAACTGTCAGAGTACTGGGATTTTAACAAGGTTATGTTATAAAACATCATTTCCAAAAGTTTCCAGTAAAAACACAGATTTTGATTAAGGGTGATATTTTTTATTTACAATGATGAGGTAATACCTATAACAATCGTATAATGTGTAGCCTATATAACTATGTACAGTACATGATATTTCATAATGATAATAAACAACTATGTTACTGATTTATGTATTTACTATACTATGCTTTTGTGTTATTTTAGAGTATACTCCTTCTACACATTTAAAGGCAAAGATTTGCTATAAAACATTGTGCATGTTATGCTGATAATAGCCTCATACATGTCATGTTTATCAAGTCTTTAACTGCATCATTTCCTCTTGTGTTTGATTTAATCTTGTGTTGTTTTGTGCAATAACATGTTGTACAGGCTTGTAACCTAGGAGCTTTAGACTCTAACATAGAGCTCAGGTGTGTAGTACCAAAGTGCACGTACACATTGAAGTTTGTGTAAATACAGTCTATGATGTTCACACGATAACAGAATCAGTTAAGGACACATTTCTCAAAACATGCCCTTGTCATTAAGCAGTACGTAACTGTATTGCCCTCTGTCTGGTGGACACCTATCTCACTGACCCAACCACCAAGCCCCTATTCAGGAGGTTTCAGTCTGATCATGTCATGCAGAGTAGGTGATAGCTGATCAACCTATAAAATAGCCATCAAGGAATATCTGACAGTCATTCTAACATGCTTCTGCTGTCAAAAGCAGTGGGACCTAATAGCTATACTGGACTATCTGATAATCTTTTAAAAATGTTTTAATGCATGACAAATCATATTTTGATATATTGCAAATTTTGGTAGGGGTTTCTTTTTTATGAAAAGTACTACTAAAGACATCTGTTTTTCAGAACTGAGGATTATCTCATCTATTTCTCTGCCCCAGTTGTTTCAAACTATTATCCTATTCCCACACGTCTCATTTGTTCTTCTGTTTTCTACAAACTTTAGATAAAGCATAATTTAAATAGCAGCCTCATTACTTCTATCTAACTAAAGCAAAAAGAAAAATACGGTTCTATTATTCTTTTGTTTCTTCCTCTTAGAATTTAATATACTTATTTCCAATTTTCATTCAATGTTTTAAAGAAAATAACATATATGTAATAGCCAACAGTATATATTTTATGTATATCTATGTGTATACATGCATGCATACATATATTATATATTATGTATTTATATATTAAATATATTTGTGTAATATATAATATATAAATTGAGTTTTAAACATACTTAAACATATTTCAGATTATTACAGTCTGAAGATTTAAGACCAAAATGTTATTCTTTGTAGTCTATAAAGTATCTATAAAGGATTTACATGCCTGTGTGTGTGAATGTGCTTATATCGCCAAAGTATTTTAGAAGTCAAAGTTTCCATAAGAAAATATTTCTAAAAGATATATAGGAGGCTGGGAGTAATGTGGGAAATTAAGAAGTCAAAGAACTGGTGTGTTCAGCCCATGGACATGGACTAAGAGGTGAGGGGATGATGGGATGGGGTGCAGGGCAGAGGGGATAAAAGAGGAAAAATGGGAAAACTGTAATAACATACTCAATAAAATATACCAAAAAAAGAAATATAGCAATAATTGAACTTCTAAACAAAGTGATCACTGTGCATCTGTTGCAAGCAAACCAGTTTGAAAAGTATTTTCTTGGAAAAACAACAAAAGCCTCACTTTCACTAATGTGTTAGGTTAAGCAGATGGTGACTTAGAAGCTTCATCAATAGATACAGAAGAAGGTAGCAAAGGTGGTAAATAAGGAAGAGAGTGTAGTATGATGAAATGTTTCACATGGATATTAGGCTATTATAGATTTCAAAATAGGAATTGCCATCTTTGGTCATGATGGAATTATTTGTACTGGACTAGCTCTTTCACTGAAAATGAGTTTCAAAGTGAATGTAGGAAATGTAGGAAATGACTATTTAAATGTTGTATATCAAGACTGTGACCATTGAGAGATGAGAGTAATGAAAGCTAAGTTCCAAATTGCATCAGGTGCCTGCCTAATGTATTTTTGTCCCTTCAGTAAAGGCAATGAAGGCCAAATAGTGCATGGAGGTTTCACTGAGCTAAAAGGATAGAACTTGGAGTTCAGAGTCACTGAGGTGGTGGGGATTAGGGCAGGAGACCTCAGTGATGGGAGCTACACAGAGAAGGAACTCCAGAGTCTTCCACAGTCTTTGTGGTGGTATATGTTTTTTTGTTTTTGTTTTTGTTTTTTTGTTTTGCCAAAAGCTAAGGTCTACATTCAAAGGTTGAAGCTCTACAAGGTCTGGTAAAATATATTTACTGGGGAAAAAATAACTGCTATTCTGCAATATCTGTTCAAGCTGGACAGATATTGAACCGCATGCAATGCTAGAAAAAAATACAAGTTCTGACCTGTCAGGCTGAAGAAATCTCATTGAAAGCCTCAGGCATTTAGAAGACAACCTATAAAGGTTATACTAAGTTCCTCTGGCTGCAAATCTAAATAAAATATGTTGATAAGAGTCAGTTCAACATTCCCATTATCGGTTTCTTCTTTTGTAAGTCCATTTATATCTGATTTAAATTTCATTTTCCGCATTGTCATTTTCTTTCTTTGCTGCACTTTCATCATTTCCTTTATCGATTGCCCCTTTTTGGAAAGTGTCACAGTTTGTCCATGGGAAACAAAAAGGCAATACAATTATATACTTGGTTATCTGTGTGTGAACTAACATACAATGACCAGTCACCAATACACTTTGAAAGAAATGATATGACTGGTCACTGAAAATGATGTGCATCTATCATTTAGTGATTTGCAAACTGAAGAGCTAGGTTTGTACTTTATGCAAATATTCATAATTTACAAACGTTGGTAACTTAAATACTAACCATGTTGTTGAGGGGCTGGTATTATTTAACTAAGCCTGGATAAATGAAACCTGTGTATATTAGACTGTCTAATATACTAGCTTCTAACAAACTTAGTTTATTTTTACCAGAAATATACTGTCTTATTCTTAGCCACAATACTGAATTTTATTAACTCTAATATTGAGTTTATTTTAATTTTAGGCTGTTAGAAAGCTGACCATAGGTTATTGCATATGTAGTCACTCATCACTTCCCCAAACTTGTTTCTGAGGTAGATGACCCCTGTGCTGTGTTACCTGTGTGAAGAGCAACTCTATAGAGCTACTAGCAGCCTCTTCTAAATTAGCCAAAGTAAATATTAGGATAATTCCTACTTGCAGCTATTGAATGGAGACTCTTTTCTCATTCTTATAAGTCAGCTAATTTTGTCATAAAAGTGTATATATTTTTTTCTTTTAGAAAATGTGATGTAGTAGCTCAATCAAAACATTTCAGAAATGAAAATGTCTGTGAAGGTAAATTGTCAGATTGATTATTTGGATTAAGGATTCAGAATATAGATCTTTAATCTTTGGACTGTACATTATACCACTGTTACCCCATCCTTATCCTAATTTTATTTTAATTGTAATAGAAAGATTATTGCACTACTTGTGAATGTTTGAATACAATTTATTCAACTCTGAGTTCATTTATTTACTGATCCAATAATATCCCCAAAGGAACAACAGAGTTGGTTTCAAATCTTAAACAGAAAGTACAAATTAAAAAAAATATGTATTCATAGAGATACATGTACCCCCATGTTCACTGCAGTGTTATTCACAATGGCCAAGACAAAGAAACAACTGAAGTGTCCTTCAGTGGATGATTGGATAAAGAAGATGTGGTATATATATATGCAATGGAACATTACTCAGTCATAAGATGGGATAAAATACTGCTATTTGTGTCAGCATGGATGGATCTTGAGGTTATTATAAATGAAATAAATCAGATGTAAAAATACAGGAACCATATGATTTCAATAATATGTGGATTTTTAAAAAAGGCAACAAATAAACAAACAAAACAAACAAGCTCATAGACACAGACAACAAGATGGTGATCCCTTTACCTTTTTGTCCCCCATCTCCATGTTCTGGGGAGGGCTATGGAAATGGGTACAAAAAGGCAAACGGATCAAATATATGGTGACACAGGAAATTAGGCTGGATGGTGAGCACACATTGCAATACACAGATGATATTATAGATCCATACCCTTGACACTTTTATGTCATCCCAATGAATTTAATGTAAAAAGAAAGAGCTAATAGAACTTTTAATGATCCACTGAAAGCAAAAATATCTAGAAAATTAATTTGGAGGTCATCAGTGTAGTGAAATTTCTTATTCTTTTTTTCAGACCTCAAAAGCCTTCATACATGGGGCAGAAAGGAAAGAGACAAATAATTTGAAGGATTAAGAAAGAGGTACTGTTGTTTATTAAAGTCTTTCCACATAGAAAGTCTATATTAAGGTATATTTTAGAAGATAGAAGCTTCCTCACTCTACCTAAACCCATATTAATGTTAGAAGAACAGTAGTAATTAACACTTTTCAATAAGTGCTTGACCTGTATAGCATTTCCTTTAGTTCTCATAAATTCTAGGTGTAATAGGCACTATTATTATCTCTAATTTACAAATGATAAATTGGAGCTGAGAGAAGGCATAACTAACTTCTCCAAAGTCACATTACACTATTGGTGATTGTCCATGCTGGAATTAGAACCAAGGCAGCAAGGTTCTAATTGCCACCACTTTGATTCACATAAAATATCTCCTGGGAGAGGTAGCATAGGTGCTGACAGTTAGCACCTATTGTCCATTTAACTGCTTCATTGCTCTGAAAGGGCATGATTTTTATCTTTTTATGTTTCAAAACTAAGTAGTCAACCTGAACTTATCTAATATTAAGGTGGATGTTTTTAAGTATTTTCTTATTTAATTACTAGTTATAAATCACATTTGTATGTAGCATGTGCCAGAGCCCAGCTGTTCAGCCAGGGTAGGTTTCGGTGGTGAGAGGCCCAAATGAAAGAGAGCACAAAGAACTGCCGTAGGAGTTACACTCCACACCGCAAGCAAGCAAGCAGCAAGCTCTTTATTGCTGGCACTGCTGACACCCATATTTCTGGTTACAGGGGGTTTATACAAGCTTAGACAACAGTGGGATTGTGCCAGAACTTAAGTCACTGGGGACTGCAACACATGTGTACAATGACATAGGCCCGGGCTGCCTGCCCAGACTGACCTTCAAGGACACACACAATTCCAGACCATCTGCACTGGACAGACCCTCAGGGGCCGCCACACTCCAGAGCCCCCACGTCATGCTATGACTATCAGTATTCATTTTATTTCCTTGTTTTTTACTTTTTTTATTGTTGTTCTGTTACAGTTGTCCTAATTTTCCCACATATCAGTTCATTTTAAAGCACCATTCTTTTACTGTCGTAATACTTTTTTGGCAAATGAAAAAATAAAAGAGAGAGTAGTGCTCATACCAGCTTGCTTTTATTTATTTACTCTCTGTTCTTTATATAGAGGAGTTCTGTCCCTGCTTATCTCTCCAAGTCCTTCATAATGCAACACACACAAACACAATTTTACAGCATATTCCAAAATAAATATGACTTTATTCCAGCCTGCATACAAATCCATTACAAAGAATTCTTTCCTCTGCAACTTCTGACCATTTTATAGACAAATTAAGCATCCATAGGACCAAGTGTGTAATTGTAAAACCACATAGCTCACCTGTGTTAAGGGGTTGTTGTTTATTGCATTACCTGAGATCTAATTGAAAATCGTTGTGCCTTTACAAAAGCATAGAAGGCAGATTAAAGAAATGGAAATATGTAGTAATTACTGAATGAGAGTTTATGAAATCAATGCTGGAGTTCTTAACTTTTTAAAAGACTGCACGTTTCAAATTATCGAAATCATATTTTTTCAGGGTGGTTTAGTTAGGACCTCATGAATTTTGTGCACATAGTGAGAGTAGTAGCATTTTCATACAATAATAAGCTACTAAAAATGACATACTCTATATGAACAGAAATGAAGAAATGCATACAATTTTTATAGAAAAACAAAATGTTAAACAGGATATACAATTGTGCTACTAATTTCTTTTTTTAATGCTAACCTAATAAAAACAGTAAACAGAGGCCAACAACTATTTTCTAAAAATATTGGAGGGAGAGAGGAGGAAGAGACATGAACCTATTTTAAAGTACATTTGTGTTTTTTTTTAATTATTCTGCATCTTTGATTTTTTTTCCATTGAATGTGCCACTGTGGTAATTTTATAATATATAAAATTATAGCTAAAAATTACTCCAAACAAGGCATTCTAGAGGAGTGGTTTCTATTGGTTCTACTCTTGGTTTATATAGCCCTTTTCTGTTGTAGCTTAACAAATTACTATGAACTTAGTGGCTAAAAAAAGTGCAGACTTATTATCTCAGTTTCTTGGGTCAGGAGCCTCAGAACAAATGGGTTACTTGAGTTCTCTGCTTGGGGTCTCTCATGGTTGAAATCAAAGTGTTGGCCATGGCAGGTCGTCTGGAGTTTGGGGCTCTCTTAGGTATTTAGGTAATTGGGACAATGCAGTTCTTTGAGATTATAAGTACTGACATCCTTGTTTTGCTGGCTGGCTATGAGCCAGGAGACAATCTCAGCTCTTAGAGACCTCGCCCTCACAGCATCCCCCTCCCACCCCGCAACTCACAATATCACAGTGTACTTCTTTCAGGCAAGGGGGTTAATTTTTCTGGTGCTTCTGCTCCCTTTATGGACTCACTTGATTTGGCATCCTCACCCAGGATAACCTTTCTTTTCACTAACACAAAGTCAGCTGGCCTGTAAATCATGAGTGTGACATCACGTTTTATCCAAAGGTTGTATTCATACTCAAGGGAGGGTTTATTGGAGTCACTTCAGAATTGTGCCTACCACAGTTACATATCTTTGGAAGAAAGAATAGCTGCTAACTTGATCATCCTAACCTTCCACATTAGCCTTTCTTTCCTCTGCATCTTTTATAACACATATGAAAATAACATGGTAAGTTATAGGTACAGGGACACATTTTTGTCTGACATGGCATTATTTTTTTCTAGGACAACAAAGAAAGGAAACACAAAATTTATAGACAATAATCAAAGAAAACCAAATAAATTCCTGTCTATTTCCAGCTACAAGATAGAGTGAATACATTCTAAATAAATACCTGACCCTCCATTTTTATTTCTCTAAGTTGAATCATCTTAGAAAGACTATTTATTAAAGGTATACCATCTTCTTCATAATATCTCTCTTGACTTCTCCATCTACTGGCAAGTCAGTGTCAAAGACAGAGGTGAACAAAGACAAGAACTTCAAAATATGGTGCAATTCTTTCCCTTTCATACCAGACTTGCATATCACACTGATAATACTAACATCTCTATTCCCTACCAAATTCTCAGTTAAGATTTTAGAACCATTAATTTGTGAGTATATTATCAGCACAGATATTTTTCTATATAAGATATCTACCCCTAACATTAGTCTGATTCTGTACTTTTTTTGCAAGTTTTACCTTAGTCTTGTATAGCTTCTCTTATCCTTTGATGTGGCAAAGAAAGAAAAATCCTATATACTTCCATGTTTATGTTCATAGTTATTGCACACATTTTTTTATGAGTCGTCTTGTAGCTCCACAATTGGGATAACACTGTAGCTCTACTGGGCTACTTTATGAGGCAATAATCTTGTTGCTTATGAGTGAACTCAATTACAGTTTTATAAAACTACAGTAGAAATGCTATTACCTTACAAACATTTTTGGTTGATCTTTCATTTATTTTTAAATTATATCCAGTAAATATATTGTTAGAGCCAAAGTTCTTCAGATGCAGTCTAACTGAAAATCAAATTAGAAAATCACAAAATAAAAATACTTGCTGATGTATGTGCCCTGAAATTTTCCTAAGTTATGACTTTTGAACTTTTCTTTGTTTGGTCACCTGGAATATATGTGTGACTCCTCATTTTAAAATGATATTTTGTGAAATATCTTTAACATGAATACTGTTTAAAATACTGAAACATCTGAAATTTATTTAGCCAATATTATTAAGCTGGTGATTTTTTTTCTCAAATCATTGTTTTGTAATGTTAACTTTCTATATGTTCATAGTTGCTTATATTTGAGGGCTGAATAAGTCAATGTTGGACCTCAAGCTTCTTTCCTCTATCTCTAACGTCAGGTTTATCTCCAGCAAACTTCTAAGAAAGACATTCACTGAAGATTTGTTGCTTGCAAGGAAGAATGTATTATTACTGCTGATATTGATAGCTAACTACATCATGCAATTTTTCCAATTACATGTGGTATAGATACAGAACAGAGAGCAGACAATAGCTGTTTTGCTTTTTGTTTTGTTTCTGAAATATTCTTTATCTACTTAGTATTCATCTGATTATATATATCAAACACAACTAAGCTAATTTGGGGTCTGAGTAACTGAATCATCAGGGATAAAAAAAAACCTAAAGTCTATCCTGTTTTTCCTTATAATTTAAATTTATCACTTAAAAATAATTTTGAGACACTTGTAACAGTACTTGAAATGTCATCTTTTTAATGCAACATAGTTTTATAGGTTTCTTTTAAAAACTTTTACTGACTTCAAATTTTATAATTTTATCTGTTGACCACTTACACTCACAGACACTCCCAAGAGGTCACTTACAGATATTTCCATAGCAGCCCATGGCTTTCTGCATCTCTCTGCCTGAGGGTGTCCTCCAGCTACAAGACCATCTTCTGCTGTGCTGGGCAGGGAAATTGAGGATCTGAAATAGGAGTTGACAAATTGTGGCTGTCAGGTCAAATTCAGCTCACCACCTATTTTTATAAGTAAAAGAAACACAATCACAGCCATTTGTTGAAAGATATTTTATAGTTTTTATAGCTTCCATGTTCCAATGGCAGTGTTGCATAGTCTGAGCAATCATATGACCTGCAAAGCCCAAGATATTTACTGTCTAACCCTTTACTGAAAATGTTTGCTGACCACTGATCGAGAAGTTAATTTTAACCAAATGGAAGTAGTAAATACCCATTTTCCCACCACAAGGGGGACGTTTTAAGGTATGCCCCATACATAGTAAGATTTAGCTCCCCATTGCCCACTGGTATTAATAGTTCAGAAGTACACCTTTATTGGCTTTTTTCCTTCTGTTTTACGATAACACATTCTTATCAAATTTTCTGGGATTCATCTCTCAATTAAACTACTTGTATCCAAAGTCTGGTCTCAGAATGTGACTTTGAGGAACCCAAACTCAATTATCTTCTGTTCAACATTATCTTTTTATCTGTCCAGCTATTGTTTAAATTAACATAATAAATTGCTACATGACAAGATTTTACTCAATATTTAATCAACTTTCACTGAAAACATGTTTAAGGCTATAAAATATGGGTAAAATTATGAAAAACCTAAGGAGTATATTTTTGAACTTAACCCTTTGTCACCTTTGTTGTTCATATTCAGAATTAAGTTTAATTTATGTTGGTAATTTGCCGTGTATCTTACGAGTGTAAAATATTCACAACTGCTAATCTTAAGATATACAGAAATTTATAATCAATCAACATAAATGAATTCATTCTAGGACACTCTGAGGAATACTGAATACTCCTGCCCCTTGGAACAGGGTTAAGAATGGAGACATCATGACTCTTTGCTTTTAATTTAAACAGTGCATCAATGGTTGGGAGAGTAAGTATAAGCTTCTTGAGAAAGTCTTAAGAACCAGAGACATCACTATTCATATAAATGGACACCCTGCTGCTGCAAAGCATGCTAAGCCTCCAGGACTACCATAATCCAACTTGCTATCTGTTGGGTTATGTATCCACAATGAAGACTAAACATAAGAGCTAGCTTTTTAGGAAGAAGGAGGCAAGCACATAGTGATGTATCCTATCTCAGCTAATGTTTATGGAAAGGGCTTAGAATCTATAAACTCAGCATACTGAGGCAGACTAATCAACAAAAACTGGACTAGTATCATTAGAGGCTTCAACTGTCCTCCAATTTCTAATTAAAAAACAGAAGAACTGCAAGTAGATAGTTATGTAGGAGCAGCCTCAGTGGGTTTATGGCAGCAACTTAAGCTGCCAAGTCTTTACAAAGTAAAGTTTGGAGACAATGTGTTTGGTGGAAATAGATTATCAATCAATGGTATCCAGAGATCAGTTCTTATGATTTCACTGTATTTTTTTTTTTTATTGGAAATGGTAGTTGTGATATTTTAAGTGGTGGTGTCACTTTGCAGAGGAATGAATGGGGAAGACAATCCTGCAGTTTCATTTTCTCTTCATTTTAGTATCCTAGAATAATTTTAGGGCCTGGGAATTCTAGGGAGGTTATAGTCATTGGCCTCAACATTGTCCAGAGCAACTTGACTGTGGCTGCTCTTCTGGGATCTAAAAGCTGATGACAGTGAGAAACCTAAGACCTTTCTATACCTATGGTTTGTATTACAAAGAACAACTTGAGAGATAGTGAAAAAAGAAAAGGTCTAAAACTCTGACATTTATTCTTTGGACCTTCACATTGAGTATTATTTGCAAGATTCTCTTTTCTGTCCCCAAAATTTTGTTATTCTACATTCTCAATCAATGTAAGTTTGATTAAAAAACAATGGTTTCTCTTTTTTGAAGATCTCATCACAGATATGCAATCTCTTACTCTGATGGCTTTCAAAACTGGGGAAAAAAATCCCTACCTGCCAGAAATACCTTTCTATGCTAGATCACCTTTAATCTTTCACTGAAAAAAACTGTTTTACAACTTGCAGGCACTCAGCTTCTGTTGATCTTGTTATTCTCTCTTTTGCTGACTCTGACAGATATTTCATTTTTGCTCTTAGCTACTTGAAATAATGTAGTTCATTTTCAAGATGTTTTAGATTTCGCATCAATTTATGAGAAGATACTTTTTAAAAATAGTGTGCTTATCAAAAATCTGTTTTGTCACTTTCATCTCCTGTTATTTAATATTCCCTGTAGTAAATAGCCTAAGTAAAAGGCAGATTTGAACAATAAATTCCCAGTTCACATTCTAGAAAGTGGGGCTTTTTTTTGGTTGGAGCAATTATTTTTCTCCTGTCTATATTTAAAATTAGTTATTCATACAACTGTGAAAAAATATAATCTTATCCGCAGATCCCTGTTTGAAAGCAATTAGAAAATACTTATGTAAAATCTGTAAATTTAAATGTTCATCCTGTCTTCAAACACTAAACTAAATTACTTGACTGAAATAAAAACTCTTTATAGGTATTTTACATGCTGTTCAACTGTTAAGTTAGGTCAAAGTCTTACGTATTGTCATAATTTGTTATTTATTTATTTTTTCTTAATTTGCTTTAAATTTCCAATTATTGGGAGTTATGTTGCTTCATTTTTACTTTATTTTCATTTAAACATTATTAATGCATCTTGCAAAAATACATGAATAAAATATATTGAGGTTAAGTCATGCAAATAATTAAAGGACAGAAATTTGCATGAAAACTATTGTTTGTACATGAAACATACAGGAAAAGAGTCAAGTTTTTCTAGTGTCCTATAACAAACTTTGTTTTCTGTGGGTTTTAAATTTTCTTCTTTTTTCTGCCATATATCTCAAAAATTTTAAGGAGTTTGGTTAAAGGAGTAGAATATACAGGGTCCAGCACAAATAACACTGCTTTTTTTGTTACAAAATCTTTTATTACAAAACCATAAGTATATAATTCTGTAACATAACAATATAACACTCAAGCATACCATA